>AWOL01S0033942.1:9920-69176 GCA_000715115.1 Nicotiana otophora
TCTTTCCCCTTCCTTGTATTTAATTCTTCGGCCCTCTTCGCTGCCCTCACCGGCGATCTGCTCCGGTGTCGTTATTGGGTAGCCAGGGCTACCATAGAGTTAGTCACCAGTTGCAGCGATGATAGTCCCCCATGTTGGTTTCGTGGTTGTTTTGTTGTAATTTTTTGATTTCTAGATGCGGCATTTGCAGACGAGAGAGAGGAGAACGAGCAAGCAGTGCAGAATATCTCTTGTTGGTGTTAGCAAGGGCAAGTGGGAAGTTGGAAGGGAGCACGTAAAGACGGCTCCATAAAATTAATGATAGTATAGAATTCTTAAATGGTAAAGCTTTTAACTTCAAATAGTAATATTATTATTTATATTAGTAAGAATTAACTTAAATAAATAAGATGTTAGACATGCATTTTTAATATGTTACCTTTGATATTGTTGTAAAAATAATATTTACTAATATGAACATTTAAATAATTTAATTCAATGTTCTAAAAACAATTGGTGTTAAAGAGTACACAATCTTTCTTTCTTTCTTTTATCCAAGGTTTCTTGTACTTTTTTTTTCCGCAAACTTTAATATTGTCTAACTTAAAATAAAATAATAAAATATATTTTTGAAAAAAATTTGCGACCTAAATCAAAGCTTTACTAGTCTCCTACTTGAGCCATTTGTCCACTCCTAACATTCTCAATCAAAATTTATAGAGTCTTAATTAAGACAAGACAACAATTAATGAATGTATTATTTAGTTACTAAATATGAATGAAGCTGGTCTAACAACACGTTCATGGGGCAGTGATCTATAAATATGATCATTAATCAGGGTGGCTCAACGGAACTGGTGGCTTAAAACTAAAATACATCAAAAGACCCTGAAATTTCTTTCATAAAATCCATATAATATTGAGACAAAAAAATCTACATAGATTTGATCTATTGGTGAGAGAGCAATGTATAATGTGTGGGTTAGGCGCACGTCATATGGTATTGAACTCTTCCCTATACAAAAATATGGCATTAAGTGAAAATGGTAAAAGGGTACAGTCAAAGCTTTACTAAATTTAACTTCCAATCAAAGGTGTGTATCAGTTTTGCTAATTGAACTACTAAGGATTTTGACTAAGCTAGCAAACAAGTAATAGTTGAAATATATTTTTGATGTTTTATCAATTAGGGAAAAGCCTTAGGTTATAATCTTAACATAAGTGTAAACCTAAAGGGTAAAGTAAATTTATACTTGCTTGGTAGATCGGGGTTGTTATGACTCTCAATACTCAAGTACCCACTCAATACCTCTCAATTAACGAGTGATTATGCCCAAATTAGCTTTCTCAAGCCCAATTAGGTATCTATAAATGCAATTGAATATGAGTCCAAGTTAGATTATCCTTATCTCTAGTTCAGATCCTTTAATTAAACTAATCAATAACTCAACTAGTTCAGTTTCTTGTTAGCCAAGTTTTTCTAGACTAAATTCCTCTTTCTCAAGTAAGAACAAAGTCAATTAGGCATGAATCAATATTTGCAACCATCAATTCTAACTTTTAAAGCATATATAAGGCTAAATAACACTAACTCAATTAATAGCAATCATAATATTAAACATCCATAAGTTTTACACACTAGGGTTGGATTACAACCCTATATAAAAATCTAACTACTCATGTTAATAGACATAGAAAGATGAAAAATTTAAAAACATAAAACTAAAATGAAAGGAAAGAGTAATTGATCCTCTCTAATTGTAGCTTAAAGTTTCTCCAAATAGCTAAATATAACAACCAGCTGCCGCTACAATGAAAAAAATGCCCTAAAAAGTCATAAAGCCCTATTTATAGGGCTCCCGGAATCTCTGACAAAAATACCTTTTGGAGAGTTCTACAGTCGCACTTCAGCTTCTGCGGTTGCACTTCAGTTTCTGTGGTCCGCACTTTAGCTAGGTTGATAATATTGTGCTTTCAGTAGGAGGAGTTCTGCGGCCTCACTTTAGCTTTTGCGGCCGAACTTTAATTTCTGCGAGACACATTTGTCACGACCCAATTTCTCCTATAGGCTGGGATGGTGCTCAACGTCACCGCTAGGCAAGCCAACAGTGAACTAGTCATGTAGTTGTTCTTTCTAATAATTTTAAAGTAGTTGATTTTATTTATTAAGAGAATTATTAGTAGGAATTTATAATAAAGTAAAGCATAAACTAATGAGAGAGTAAATACAGTGAATTAACTACTCAAAACCATAAAGTGTCTACTAGAATACTCCCAAAATCCGGTGTCGTAAGTGTATGAGCAATTAGTAGAATATACAAAATCTTCTATACTACTGTCTGGAATAAGATAGATAGAAAATAAATACAAAAGAGAGACTGCGGTGCTGCAGAATGGACGCAGAGAGCAGCTCACCTTTATGCCTCGAGGTAACGGGGGTATGCGCATGAATGACTGCCATATGCACTGTCATGATCCAAAATTCTACCACATACGCCGTGATGGCACTTAGTCTCTAAGACTAGGTAAATCGATTTCAATTACAATTCAAGTCATTTTTTAAACATATAATTTAATACAAGTCTCGAAACCAAAGGCGGAAACAATTTTAACAACCTCCCAAGATTGGTAATACTGAGTCACGAACTCTAACTGAATACATGAAATGATCTCAAGGATCGAACATACAATACTGTTTGAATGATAATTGACAGTGCAATAAAATGGAAAGACTCCAAGGGACTGCGACGACCAAGCAGCTCTACATTGAATCCTTGCGATCAACACACTAACTCTGCCCGAGTATGATATCTCCAATACCTGGCTCTGCACAAAAATGTGCACAAGTGTAGTATGAGTACACCACAGTCGGTACCTAGTAAGTATCAAGACTAACCTCGGTGGAGTAGTGACGAGGTACACTCAAGACACTTACTAGTCAAATAACCTATGCAATATAGCAGTATAGAAAAATAATGGAAAATAAATAACAGTGATGGCAACAAGAATCAACCAAGGATAATAACAACAAGGCAATAAGAACACCATAAATATTGTTCAACCAAATAAGGAACACAAGTACAGTCACTTAAACAAGCTTTTCAAATACAAGTTTTTCCACAACAGTCACTCTGTGTTACCTCATCTCATAATCAATAAACACGGATCTCAGTCCACTTTCAAATTCTCACGGCACCTCGTGCCCATATTTCTATCACAATAGCATGGACAACTCACGTGCCAATAATAAAATCATCATTTACTCGCGGTACCTCGTGTCCACATTTCATTTCACAACTACACGGACAGTTCACGTGCCAATATCACAATCATTATATACTCACAGCACCTCGTGCCCACATTTCATATCACATCTGCATGGACAATTCATGTGCCAATAACAAAATCATTATATACCTACGGCACCTCGTGCCTACATTTTCAACACAAATCAGATAATTATCAAGTTACGTACTTGTGAGCTAGTATAGGTGGCATGCTACAGTGTATGCATGTGCAAGTGTATTACTGCAGCCCAAATCAATAAAAAAATATCAAGGATATCAATTAGCTCACCGAAACACAAGTCAAGTTGCACAAAGTGTATATTAAACACAAGGAGAATCACAACATCACACAAAAATTACCAACACAACAATACCACGTCATCACATAACATTCCTTACATTGCCACCTTTATCTCTCCTATAGCCATCCATATCACTCCACCCAGATAATATCAATAGCCACCCTTATCTATCATATAGCCACGCTTATTATTCTTATAATAGGCTCCCTTATCGCTTCATATAATAGTCTCCATTATCGCTCTGTATAATAGACACCCTTATCACTCCTCCCAGACAATATCCCAACACACATAACAACAGTGAAATGCCACCCTTATGTCCGCATATTATCGACAGTGGAATGTCACCCTTATGTCCGCATAATATCAACAGTGAAATGCCCAAATCACATAATAATTTACACAGAATATTATCACAACAACACAACATAATCAACTCATATTACAAATTGCCAATATGCCACAACCTTTCCAAAGGAACAAGAAATCAAATAATTTCACTACAAATAGCTCAAGGCTCCACACAACGTATATAAAATCTCAAAACAACAACAATAATGGAAAAGTAACTCGGCATAGAACAACACCTTCTTTAATCCAAATTTTAGGTAAATAAATGAATACCTCCTTTTTAAAATTTTATTTAATTATTTGTAGATGAAAAATCCATAATAAAATTATTTCCACGAAATGGCAACTCAACAAAACAAAAAATTCACGTAAAAGTCAAAGTAGAAATCACACCAAATTATCATATAAACAAACTCGACAAGTAAGGAATGAGGCATGTAACAACAACTTCCAAATAAAGCATGTAATGGTGAACATAACCAATAAAGGATGTAATATGTGCCCACAATCTTCAAATAAATACATAAAAGATGCCTAAGAGTTTAAACCAATAGAATTTGCACGTATAAGCCCTAGTACGTACTCGTCACGTCGCGTGCACGACTTTCATATCACACAAAATTTCACATAAGACTCAATGCCTAAGGGATAATTCTCCCATACAAGGTCAGACAAGGTACTTACCTTTACGAAGTTAGGCCAATACTTTAAAATAGCCTTCTCGCTTGAAACGGCCTCTGGACGGCTCAAATCTAGCCAAATTAATTACATAACATTATTAAAATTCATCAAAAATAATTCTGGATAATAAAATGTCGACTTAAATTTCACATTAAAAAAGTCAACCCCGGGCCCGTATCTCGAAACCTGATAGAATTTTACGAAATCCAAACACCCATTCCGATACGCGTTCAACCATACCAAAATTATCAAATTCCGATAAAAAATCGTCCCCCAAATCCTTATTTTTCATTTTTGAAAGGTTTTACAATGTTTTCTCAATTTCTTCCACAAATATCGAATTAAACGATGAATATAACCATGGAATAATGAAATATAATCACTTTCAGATATAGAACACTTATCTCAATCAAGCTTGTGAAACATCCCTCCAAAATCGCCCAAAATCGAGCTCCAAAAAATCCAAAACGAAAATGGAGAAATGACCAAGTTCGATCCTTATGTTTCTGCCCAGTTTCGCACTTACGGAAAAGTTTTCCGCACTTGCGAGCTCACTTTTGCGAGACTAATCTTGCTTCTGCGAAGCGCACTGCCCAGTTGATTAATCGCATCTGCGACAGAAAGTCCACTTCTGTGCAAACGCAGGTGCGAGACAAAATTGCGCTTCCGCACTTCCTATCGCTTCTGCGCTGCCAGAGACCGCATCTGCAATCACTGCCTTGTTCCTTCCCCAGCCGCTTCTGCGATGATCTTCTCGCTTCTGCAAAATCGCTTCTATGAAGTCGCTTCTGCGACCAAAACTTCACAGAAGCGATTGCACCAGCAACAGAATTTCCAGCAGCTTCAACAAGGCTCCAAACGATCCAAACTCATCCGAGCCACTCAGGACCTCGTCCGAATATACCAATAAGTACCATAGCATAACACGAACCTACTCGAGGTCTCAAATTACATTAAACAACGTCGAAATTGTGAATTGCACCTCGAATCGCACTTATGAATGTTTTAGACTTTTCAATTTACAAAACTCGTGCTGAAATGTATCAAATCAATCCGGAATGACTTTAAATTTTGCACACGAGTCATAAATGATATAATTGTTCCAATTTTCGAAATCGAAATCTGAACCCGCTATTAACAAGGTCAACCCTCGGTTAAACTTATAAATATTTCCAAAACTTCAACTTTTCAATTTTCGCCAAAATGCGCCGAATTGTCCTACGGACTTCCAAATTCAAATCCGGACATATGCCTAAGTCCGCAATCACTAGACGAAACTACTGAAATCATCAAAATTCTATTTCGGGGTCATTTGCATAAAAATCAAACTTCGGTCAACTCTTTTCACTTAAATTTCAAAATAAGAATTATTCTTTCAATCTAATCCTGAATCATCCAAAAACCAAATTCGACCACACACGCAAGTCATAATACATATTACGAAGTTGTTCGGGACCTTAAGCCGTTGAACAGGACGTTAATTCTCAAAATAACAAGTCGGGTCATTACATGCACCTACCTCAGATCCTGAACGATTTATGCAGAAGTGTAGCGTGAGTACATAAACAACATGTACCCAGTAAGTATCTAGTCAAATCTCGAAAAAGTAGTGACGAGGGGTCGACATCGACACTTACTATGGGCCAATAAATAAAGTATAGAAATTCTAAATAGGTATGGAATACATCAATAATAATAACACAATAACAAACAGTAAATAAGTGATTCTTTAACCACAAATCAATTTAAAATCTCCCAATAGCACCTACGAACTTCAACAAATATGGGCCATCAAGTAAACTATAATTTCTCAAGTCATGGAGGTAACATCAAGTGTAATCGGACTCCGAGCATTATCACGCATGATTTATGCCGAGGTCTACGGCCCGATCTAGAATAATGTGTACACTGCCGAGGGTCGACCGGCCCGAACCATAGATGCATCTATTATACTGTCGAGGCATTTGGCCCGCTCCACGAGAAGAGAGAATACTCTACAAACTCCGATTTAACGGTTATCATAAGACTAATACACAAGGAGGCACAATTTCTATCAACGATCAAGTAACCTGCCAAAACTCAAAGTAAGTGAAGTTCGGTCTTTACGAATCCTTTATCAAGTTTCAATATAATTTAAGCACTTAAATTAACAAGTAGAGTGCAAACAATACATGTATTTTATGATAGGGTCCTAAACTACTAGGACATAAGCATGATTTGTAGCCATACACGGAATCTTATCATTTTGTGCGTACGTAGAACCCACAATAAGTAGCAAATAGTAATTTATAACACCTATGGGGTAAACTCTCTCTTACAAGGTTAGACTAGAGACTTACCTCGTTCCAAAGCTCCCTTTCCGATCATAAATTCACTCTAAAGCCTCGAGTTGGTGTCGAACAATCCGAAGCTAGCCAAATATTATATAAATTAATCAATATACACTCAAAAGTTCATAATTTAGCTATTAGAGTAATTACCCAACCCAAATTAGAAGATTCTTAAAATTCACACCCGGACCCATGTGCCCGGATTCCGAAAATTGTTGAAGATAAATATTATCCATAGCCTCCCGAACCCAAATATATAATTTCTACTCAATTCCATAACTATTTTCGTGGTCAAATCTCATTTTTACCTAAACCCTAGTTTCTTCACAAAACCCCATTAATTTCACAATTTTCCCATGTTAAATCTACCTATGATTTGCGTATTTAGCTAAAGGATTGAAAGGGGTCCCTTACCTCTTGATGTTGATGAAATCCCCCCCACAAAATGCTCTCGAAATCGCCCAAGACCAAGTGGGAAATGAGGAAAATGAAGCTAAGTCCCGTAATAAAAAGCCCTTGCACCAGTCGCATATGTCATAATTGCGACATCTTGTTCGCAAATGCGACAAAAGCATCGCAAATGCAAAGACTGGCCATCTCTGCCACGGTCACAAATGCGAAGATGAGCAGCTCGCAAAAACAGCAAAAATCTTCGCAACTGCGAACCCCCTAGTGCTTTTCCCAACCTCGCAAATATGAATCCTTCCTCACAAATGCGAGTTCGCAAATGTGAACAAAACTTCGCATTTGCGAGACCTGCAGCACCAACCCAGAAAACCAGAAAACTAAAGTTCTTTCACCACTCCGAACGCGCTCGAAACTCACTCGAGCCCTTGGGGCTCCACGCCAAATATTCACACAAGTCTAAGAACATCATACGGACTCGCTCACATGATCAAAACACCGAAATAACATCTAGAATCATGAATCGGACGCACAAATGCATGAATTAAATCATGAAACTCAAGAACTTCTAGAAACACTTCCGCGTGTTCGATTCCTATCAAATCAACTCGGAATGAAGCCAAATTTTGCGTACAAATCATAAATCACCATATAGAACTATTCCCAGTCTCGGAATCCAAAACATACCTTGATAACACTAAAACCTACTCCAAACCAAACTTAAAGAACTTGAAAACCTTAAATGCACCAACTTTGAACATTAAGCGTCGAAATGCTCCCGGGTCGTCCGAAACCCGATCCAAACACACGCCCAAGTCCAAAATCATCATACGAACCTGTTGGTACCATCAAATCCCGGTTCCCGGGTTGTTTACTCAAAATGTTGATTCAAGTCAAACTTGGCCATTATGGGCCATTATTAAGGAACTAAGTGTTCCGATTTTAACCCGGGCCCTTCCAAACCCGAACCACCCATCCCCGCAAGTCATAAAATAGTAAAGCCACGTACGAGGAGTCTTAATTAAGGGAACGGGGATCTAAAAGGAAAAACGACTGGTCGGGTCATTACATTCCCCATCTCTTAAACAAACATTCGTCCTTGAACGGGTCTAGAATCATACTTGGAGTGCCGAATAGGTGTGGATATCTTATCTGCATGTCCTCCTCGGTCTCCCAAGTCACCTCCTCGACTAGTTGACCCCTCCACTGAACCTTTACCGCAAAAATCTTCTTAGACCTCAATTTGTGAACCCGCCTGTCAACAATGGAAACTGGCTCATCCTCGTAACCCCTGTCTCTNCGTAATAAAAAGCCCTTGCACCAGTCGCATATGTCATAATTGCGACATCTTGTTCGCAAATGCGACAAAAGCATCGCAAATGCAAAGACTGGCCATCTCTGCCACGGTCACAAATGCGAAGATGAGCAGCTCGCAAAAACAGCAAAAATCTTCGCAACTGCGAACCCCCTAGTGCTTTTCCCAACCTCGCAAATATGAATCCTTCCTCACAAATGCGAGTTCGCAAATGTGAACAAAACTTCGCATTTGCGAGACCTGCAGCACCAACCCAGAAAACCAGAAAACTAAAGTTCTTTCACCACTCCGAACGCGCTCGAAACTCACTCGAGCCCTTGGGGCTCCACGCCAAATATTCACACAAGTCTAAGAACATCATACGGACTCGCTCACATGATCAAAACACCGAAATAACATCTAGAATCATGAATCGGACGCACAAATGCATGAATTAAATCATGAAACTCAAGAACTTCTAGAAACACTTCCGCGTGTTCGATTCCTATCAAATCAACTCGGAATGAAGCCAAATTTTGCGTACAAATCATAAATCACCATATAGAACTATTCCCAGTCTCGGAATCCAAAACATACCTTGATAACACTAAAACCTACTCCAAACCAAACTTAAAGAACTTGAAAACCTTAAATGCACCAACTTTGAACATTAAGCGTCGAAATGCTCCCGGGTCGTCCGAAACCCGATCCAAACACACGCCCAAGTCCAAAATCATCATACGAACCTGTTGGTACCATCAAATCCCGGTTCCCGGGTTGTTTACTCAAAATGTTGATTCAAGTCAAACTTGGCCATTATGGGCCATTATTAAGGAACTAAGTGTTCCGATTTTAACCCGGGCCCTTCCAAACCCGAACCACCCATCCCCGCAAGTCATAAAATAGTAAAGCCACGTACGAGGAGTCTTAATTAAGGGAACGGGGATCTAAAAGGAAAAACGACTGGTCGGGTCATTACATTCCCCATCTCTTAAACAAACATTCGTCCTTGAACGGGTCTAGAATCATACTTGGAGTGCCGAATAGGTGTGGATATCTTATCTGCATGTCCTCCTCGGTCTCCCAAGTCACCTCCTCGACTAGTTGACCCCTCCACTGAACCTTTACCGCAAAAATCTTCTTAGACCTCAATTTGTGAACCCGCCTGTCAACAATGGAAACTGGCTCATCCTCGTAACCCAGGCTCTCATCTAGTTGAACCGTGATGTAGTCTAAACACATGCGACCTGTCGGCATGATACTTCCGGAGCATAGACACGTGGAAAACCAGATGAACTCCCGATAGACTGGAAGGAAAAGCAAGCTCATAAGCAACCTCCCTAACTCGCCTCAATACCTTAAATGGACGTATAAACCTTGGGCTCAACTTGACCTTCTTCCCGAACCTCATGATTCCCTGCATCAGCAAAACTTTCAAGAGAACCTTCTCACCCACCACAAATGATAAATCACGCGCCTTCTGATCCGCATAACTCTTCTGTCTGGACTGTGCTATGCGAAGTCGCTCCTAAATCAACTTCACCTTCTCCAAGGCATCCTTCACTAAATCAGTGACATATAACCTAGCCTCGTCGGGCTCACACCATCTGATGGGCGAACGACATCGCCGACCATACAAAGCCTCAAATGAATCCATCTAAATGCCGGACCGATAACTGTTGTTATAAGCAAACTCGGCCAAAGTCAAGAATCGATCCCCACTGCCCTTCGAAGTCAATCATGCATGCTCTGAGCATATCCTTCAAGATTTGAACCATCCGCTCCGACTGCCCGTCGATCTACGGATGAAAGGTTGTGCTTAGCTCTACTCGGGTATCCAACTCACTCTGTACTGCTTTCCAAAAGTGCCAAGTGAACTGAGGGCCTCTATCTGAAATGATGGAAACAGGCAAACCATGCAACCAAATAATCTCCTGAATGTAAATTTGGGAAAATATCTTTGAAGAATACGTAGTCATAACCGGAATAAAGTGTGCCGACTTGGTCAATCTATCGACAATGACCCAAACTGTATCGAACTTCCTCAAAGTCCGCGGCAACCCAACTACGAAGTCCATAGTGATGCGCTCCCATTTCCACTCTGGTATAACCATCTGCTGAAGTAGGCCACATGGCCTCTGGTTCTCATACTTAACCTGCTGGAAATTTAGGCAACTTGCTACATACTCAACTATGTCCTTCTTCATCCGCCGCCACCAATAATGTTGCCTCAGGTCGTGCTACATCTTCGTAGCACCTGGATGAATAGAATACCGAGAACTATATGCCTCCTCTAGAACTTCTCCCTCAATCCATCCAATAGGAATACATAGATGACCCTAGAGTCGCAGGACACCATCCTCACCGATAGTAACCTCCTTGGCACTACCATGTAGTACCGTCTCCCTAAGCACTAGCAAGTGTGGATTGTCATACTGACGAGCCTTGATCCGCTCCAATAATGAAGACTGAGCAACGACACATGCAAGAACTCGGTTGGGCTCTAAAATATCCAACCTTACAAGTCTGTTAGCCAAGGACTGAATGTCCAAAGCCAATGGCCTCTCCTCTATTGAAATGAATGCCAAACTTCGCATACTCTCAGTATTTCTGCTCAAGGCATCCGCAACCATATTCGCCTTGATCGGATGATAAAGAATGGTAATATCATAATCCTTTAGTAACTCAAACCATCTACGCTGCCTCAAATTGAGATCCATCTGCTTGAACAAATGCTGCAAGCTGCAATGCTCAGTGTAAACCTCACAGGATACCCCAAAAAGATAATTCCTCCAGATCTTGAGAACATGGGCTATCGCGGCCAGTTCCAAACCATGTACGGGGTAATTCTTCTCGTGGGGCTTCATCTGACGTGAAGCATATGCAATAATTCTCCCCTCCTGCATCAATAAACAACCCAGGCCAATGCGTGAAGCATCGCAATACACAATATACATCCCTGAACCGGAAGGCAACACTAACACCGGTGTTGTAGTCAATACGGTCTTGAGCTTTGATAAGTAGGGATTTTGACCGATTCTTTGCTCTCTTTTAACTGCGATTTAGCTCAAAAATGCTTAAAGGCATTCTCGGAAACTAACAAAATGTGCTTACTTGCAGAAATATTGGGATATGAGCCAAGGAAGTCAAAATCAACTCATAAAGGAGTCAAAAGTAAACAAGAACCAAAACAGGGCAAAAAGACCAGCAGCGCGGACCGCACAATTCTAATGCGTCTGCAGAGAGGAGATTCAGAAAATGGTATTTGGGCAAACTGAAGGAGTGCGGACTGCACCAAAATTGTGCGGCCGCAGAATATCAAGTGCGGCCACACTCACTATTATGCGGTCCGAAGGAGTCAAGAATCAGAGAGTTAGATTCAACTTCAAAATCAAGGAGTGCGGACCACATCATTTTTATGCAGTCGCACAATTAGAAGCGCGACCGCACTTATTTTTATGCGGACCGCAGAAGCCCCGAAGTACCAACCCAAAATTCCAAGAATACAGACCACACAATAATTGTGCGGCTACAGAAGCTCAATGTGTGGACCGCACCAGAATTATGCGGCCGCACAACCTCCGCAGGGGCAATTTTGTCAGATATTTTCAGCTTAGTATAAATAGAACTTTTTGTCATTTTTAGGGAGAGTGACGTTGGAGAAGAGCACCTGGGCCATTTTCTTTGCTATTTTGAGGATATTTGTACTATATTAACATATATACATTAAATTTTCTTTCCCTAATCAATTTATATGCATTCCATCTTAATTTCTTCTTTGATTTCTGTACTTGTCATGGGTAGCTAAATCTTTAGATAGGGTTGTGACCCAATTCTAGTGTGGGTATTTGATGGGTGTTTCATTTAGGGCTTATTTGTTATTGGGTTAGTGATATTTAGCCTTGTTCATGATTGAACCCTAGAATCAATGGTTGCAAATATTGATTCATACCTATTTGATTTAGCCTCTACTTGAGAAAGAGAGACTACGTCTAGGAAAACTTGGCTAACAATAAATTGGGGTGAACTCAAGAAATTGATAGCCCCAATTAAAGGGTTAAACCTAGAGATAGTAATACCTGACTTGAGCTAATATCACTTGTATTGTGCAAATACCCAATTGGACTTGAGAAAGCCAAGTTGGGCAAAATCACTCAAACTACCGTGAGGTATAGAGTGAGTACCCAGATGTAATTGCTACATCATGACCCCAACTAATCAAATTTGCCCTAGAGTTTACAACCCACTAGATAACCACCTAGGTAGAAGTCGCGACCCTAGTCCCTTTTAATCATTTGAAAAACTCAAAACCAAAAATATTGTCCTTAGTTTTATACTTGCAAACAATAGTGTAAAGTAGAAGTAGAACACCAATCAAATTTTTGGAAGTGTAATTGGAGCCAAAACTTGCAATTAAGTTAGATATACACCTAATCCCATATTCTAACTTCTTGTAGATTCGATCCCGACCTTCGTTGGGTTTATTATTGTATCGACTGGCTCACTACTTAATTGTGGTGTGGGTTCGGCCGAGATTAATTTTTGGCGCCGTTGCTGGGGATTTAAACGGATTTAGCTATATATCTAGGTATTTTTGTGTTTTGTCTTTCTTTCCTTCCGAGTGACTAATTTTGTTTGTAAATTGCGTTTAGCTACAAAATGGCCCTTAACAACGAGCCCCTCAGAAATTTACCATTGGGGGAGGAGGTAGATGATTATCAAGTGGATGAGGTTCATCCCGAGCCTCAAGTAAACAGGTGAGGCCGACCACCTCATGATAATGTCCCAAACCCTCCCCCCACCTCCACCAAGAGCAGCGCACCGGGTGTTGCCGAATGAGGGCTATACAATAGTCCCGCCCCGAATTAGGGCGGGAAACTTTTAAATAACCAATGTAATTCTTACATAGCTTGAGCAGCGGGGTTTCTTCACCGGAGCTCCACACCAAAATGCCTACAAGCATCTTAAGGGTTTTATCGATACTTGTTTGGGGAGCAAGCAAATAAATGTCTCCGAGGATGCACTACGGTTACGGCTATTTCCCTTAACTCTATGGGGAAAGGCTTTGGACTGGTTAGAGAGATTGCCCAATCATTCCATCCATACTTGGGATGAGTTGGACGAGAAGTTCATTGCCAAATTCGTCTCTCTGGGGCACATAGCTATACTAAGGGATGAAATTCTAGCTTTCAAACAAGAGCCCAATGAGCCATTGCATGAGATTTGGGAAAGATATCGTACCATGGTCAAAGAATGCCCGAACAATGATATCACCGAGACCGTGATCCAACATACCTTCTACAGGGGGATCAACACAACGAATCAGTGTGTGGTAAATCAACTTGCTGGGGGTAACTTCATGAATACGCCTTATTCTGAAGCTTTTAAAATCTTGGATGAGATGGCGGACACCTCTTCGGCGTGGCAAAGTAGAGCCAATGTTCCTCAGGGTGACCCAAATGTTATTCACCTCCACAAAGAGCTACATGATCATGGGCAAGCTATTGCGGAGTTGACGACCACCATGAACCAATTGGCCACGGCTCAGCTTCAACAGGTTCAAGGGCCAAAACAGGTGAATGTTATGAAAGGGGTTAACATGATGGTAAACAAGAGATGACAACGAGGTCAACAAGTACAAAACCATCCGGAATAATTTAAGCAAAGTAATAGTGGGTATAATCAAGATGAGTCATATGATGAGAAAGATGAAGAGGTTCAATATGTCAATAATCGTCAAGGTTAAAGAAGTAATGCTCCAAATCAACAACAATGGAGATCACAAAAAAATAAGGAAATTGAAACAACCAAGGCCACCAAGGAAATTGGAGTGGTGGCAACAATAATAATCAAAGCAATTGGGGTAATCAAGGCAATTAGGGAGGAAATAATCAAGGTAATTGGGGTGGTAACAATCAAAGTAATTGGGGAGGCAACAATAATCAAGGGGGTTGGAACAATAGCAATCAAGGAAATCGGGGGACGGGCTTTCAGAGGCCCCCGATGTATTAACAACTAAACAACCTGCCTCCATATCCATCGCAAGGTCCTAGTTCTTCCAATAGTGAAATGGGACGGATTGAAAATATGTTTAAGCAAATGATGGAGAAAAACACCGACTCCGATGCCCGATTAGCCTCCCACAATACTTCTATCCGCAACTTGGAGGTTCAACTTGGCCAAATTTCTCAAGCTTTAAATACTCATCCAAAGGGGGTACTACCTAGCGATACGGCGGTGAACCCAAAAGGTGGGAATACGGGGCATGCAATGGTCGTGACAATAAGAAGTGGGAGAGGTGGAGTTGCTAGTACCTCAATCCAAAGAAGACATGTGGGTGATGATGTGTTTGTGCAAGATGATAATGAGCTAAGCAATAATGTTCAAGCTAATGAAGAAGCGAGGATTGATATTGATGAAAATGTGGAGGATACGCAAGAAGAAGTGAACCCGTTTAGGGAGCACGTGATTGACATGTCGGAGCCAGTAGTGCCAAAGGCTAAGGCACCAATGTCAAGGCCTCCTCCTTCATACCCTCAAAGACTTGCAACACAATGAGAATCAATTCAAGAAATTCAGTGATATGATGAAAAGTTTGTCCATAAATGTGTCGTTGGTTGAAGCCTTAAAACAAATGTCGGGATATGCCAAGTTCATGAAGGATTTGGTAACAAAGAAAAGATCAATGAACTGTGAAACGATCAAAATGGCACATCAAGTGAGTGCTATTATGCACTCCATGGCTCCAAAGTTGGAAGACCCCGGTGCTTTCAGAATCCCGTACACTATTGGGAGTGCCGATTTCGCCAAAGCTTTATGTGACTTGGGGGAAAGTATTAACTTGATGCCCTATTCTATGTTCAAAACATTGGGATTGTTCAACCAAGACCTACATCCACGAGGTTGCAAATGGAGGATCGGACAATGAAAAGACCATTGGGGATAATTGATGATGTGTTAGTTCGGGTCGACAAGTTCATCCTTCCCGCAGATTTTGTGATACTTGACTGTGAGGTTGACTACGAGGTGCCAATCATTTTGGGGAGATATTTCCTTGATACAGGGAAAGCCTTAGTTGATGTGGAAGATGGCGAGCTCACCTTCCGGGTGGGCGATGAAAAAGTGGTATTCCATGTTTGTAAATCAATGAGGCAGCCAAATAGCAATGAAGTGTGTCCGTTCGTGGATCTTGTGACCGAAGTAATTGTTGATGACACAAGTGTTGTGATAAATGTTGAAGATACCTTAGAATTTGTATTGTTGAATCGTGATGAGTATGAGAAGGAAGGCTTTGTATAATGTGTCAATGCTTTGCAAGGAATGGGATCATATACTTATGAGCCCCGAAAACTTTCCTTGGATCTCAAAAACTGGAAGACTCCACCAAGAATTCCCTCAATCGAGGAGCCTCCCACCTTGGAGTTAAAGCATTTGCCTTCACACCCCAGGTATGAGTTTCTAGGCCCTTGTTCCACTTTACCTATTATTCTTTCCTCGTGCTTAACTAATGTGCATGTAGATTCCACCCTTGCAGTGCTCCAAATGAGGAAGAAATCAATAGGTTTGACATTGGCGGATATTAGAGTATAAGCCCCGCCTTTTGCATGCACAAAATCATGTTATATGAGGATGACAAACCCTCTGTGGAACATCAAAGACGATTGAATGAGGCCATGCAAGAGGTAGTAAAGAAAAGATCATAAAGTGGTTGGATGGTGGGGTTGTTTACCCCATTTCTGATAGTTCGTGGACCTCGTCAATGCAATGTGTCCCAAAGAAAGGGGGCATGACTGTGATAACAAATGACAAAAATGAACTGATCCCCACAAGAACTGTCACCGGGTGGAGAGTGTGCATGGATTATAGGAAGCTCAACAAAGTTACTCGGAAAGACCATTTTCCGCTTCTATTTCTTGATCAAATGTTGGATAGGTTAGCCGAACGTGCTTATTATTGCTTCCTTGATGGATATTACAGATATATCCAAATTCTTATTGCTCCTGAAGACCAAGAGAAGACCACTTTCACTTGTCCCTATGGCACTTTCGCATTCTCGTGGATGCCATTCGGGTTATGCAATACACTGGTAACTTTTCAATGGTGCATGATGGCCATCTTCACCGATATGGTGGAGGACTTTCTCGAGATTTTCATGGATGATTTTTCTGTCGTGGGGAATTCTTTTGAAGAGTGCTTGGATAACTTGGATAAGGTATTGGCACGTTGTGAGGAAACTAACTCCGTGTTGAATTGGGAGAAGTGTCACTTTATGGTCGTGGAGGGCATTGTCCTAGGTCACAAGATTTCCAAGAATGGTATTGAGGTTGATAAAGCAAAAATTGAAATGATATCCAAACTCCCTCCCCCTACTTCCATGAAGGGAGTAAGGAGATTTCTAGGTCATGCGGGGTTTTACCGCCGATTTATCAAGGACTTTTCTAAGGTGGTAAACCCCTTGTGCAAACTCTTGGAGAAAGATGCCAAGTTACTTTTCAATGAATATTATATGAAGGAATTTGAACTACTCAAGTATAAGTTGACTACCACTCCTATTATCACCACGCCAAATTGGAGCTTACCATTTGAGCTCATGTGTGATGCAAGCGATATGGCGGTTGGAGCGGTATTGGGGCAACGAATTAACAAGATCTTTCATCCGGTCTACTATGCTAGCAAGACCATGAACGAGGCCCAAGTCAACTATACGATGACCGAGAAAGAACTCCTAGACATTGTCTTTGCTATGGAGAAGTTCCGCCCGTATCTAATGGGTACAAAGGTGATTGTTCACACTGACCATGCGACACTTCGTTATTTGATGAGCAAAAAAGACTCTAAGGCAAGGTTGATGCGGTGGGTGCTTCTATTGCAAGAGTTTGATCTAGATATTCAAGACCGCAAGTGAGAATCAAGTGGCGGACTACTTGTCCCGATTAGAGGAGGAGGGGAGGCCACATGATGGCCTTGAGATCAATGATTCATTTCCTGACGAACAACTCATTTCTATTTCTATGACTAGGATGCCATGGTTTGCCGATATGGCCTACTATCTTGTGAGTGGCATTGTTCCAAATGAGTTCTCTTCAAACTAAAGGAAGAAGCTCAAATGGGACTGCCTGGACTACTATTGGGATGAGCCATATCTCTTCAAAATTTGTACTGATGGTGTTATCCGAAGATGTGTACCAGAAGAAGAACAATTGGGTATTCTTGAAGCTTGCCACTCTTCGCCATATGGTGGTCACCATGGTGGAGCGAGAACTGCTACAAAGGTGCTAAGTTGTGGATTCTATTGTCCCTTTACAAAGATGCTAGCAATCTCGTTAAGCATTGTGATGAATGCCAAAGGGCCGGTGGGATCTCCAAAAAAAATGAGACGCCTCTCACCACCATCCGAGAGATTGATATTTTTGATGTTTGGGGCATTGATTTTATGGGTCCGTTTGTGAGATCATATGGGAACACCTATATATTGGTAGTTGTGGATTACATGTCCAAATGGGTTGAAGCTATGGTTTTTCCCAACAATGAAGCTCGGAGTGTGGTAGCTTTCTTGAAGAAGAACATATTCACAAGGTTTGGTACTCCAAGGGCCATCATTAGTGATGGGGGATCACACTTTTGCAACAAATATTTTGATACTTTACTCTCCAAGTATGGTGTCACTCACAAAATGTCGACCCCTATCATCCTCAAGCAAGTGGATAGGTTGAAGTCTCCAACCGGGAGATAAAGAGTATTATGTGAAAGACTGTGAATGCCAACCGGACAAATTGGTCGAAGAAACTTGACGATGCTCTTTGGGCTTATAGAACAGCTTACAAAACACCAATTGGTATGTCTCCATATCGGTTAGTGTTCGGGAAAGCTTGTCAACTTTCGGTGGAACTTGAGCATAAGGCTATGTGGGCATTGAAGAAGCTTAACCTTGAGTGGGATGTAGCTGCAAATCTTAGGGTGGAGCGATTGAATGAACTTGATGAGTTTCGGTTCCATGCATACTCCAGTTTGTCCTTGAATAAGGACAAGATGAAGTACCTCTATGACAATTATATCCAAACAAAGAATTCAAAGAAGGTGATCTTGTGCTTTTGTTCAACTCTCGGTTATGGATGTTTCTGGGAAAGCTGAAATCAAAGTGGAGTGTCCCATTTGAAGTTGCACATGTGACACCCTTTGGTGCTCTAGATTTAAAAAATAAGAATGATGAGGTGTTTAGAGTCAACGGGCACCGGTTTAAACATTATCTTGGCAAGGTTGATGATGGACACGTTGTCGAGTTGCTCCATTTCAAGTGATTGATGGTAACATACGTAATGCCGCGACATTAAATCAGGCGCTTCTTGGTAGGCAACCCATGTGTATTTTTCTTTTTCTTGTTTTTATTCTTTAGATTAGATAGGCTTTGTTTTGTACTAACTAGTTTTGAAGTGTATGAGGGAATGGGTGTGCATTGCAGGAACTGAGCATGAAACAATTGGCTAAGTGTCACAAAAGTGTGGACCGCACTAGAATTATGCGGACCGCACTTCCACTCTGCGGCCGCACAATTTTGTGTGCGGTCGCACAACTGGGAGATGAAAAATACATGGTCTCTGAAGTTTGGCCTGAGAAAAATCCTTAATAAAACGCGTCCGCAACCATTTTTGTGCGGTCTGCACTAATTTTGAGGCCGCACTCATTGTTGTATAGTCCGCAGCAATTCTTCATAAGGGCAGGTAATGAGTGCGGACCGCACTCAAAATTGTGCGGCCGCACTCCAGGTAAAATTGTGGGCCCGACGGGTAAACGTATAAATAGGGCCTCCATCAGCTTTTTACACTTTACGCTCTTTTGAAACCTGAAGCTAAGCTAGAACAATGCATATCCTCATTGTTTTCAATATTTCCTCATTTCATCAGTGTTGAATCTCACCTACATATTCATTATTGGTATGCTAATTAATTCTTTAGATTTTTCCTTAATTTTATTCTTCCGACTAGGGTTATTTCCATGCCTAAATATGTCAATGGTTAGTTGTTTGTGCTTAGAATCATATGGGTAGCCTTTGTAAACGTTAATTAGGGTCTGGGTAAGTGACTAACGATGTTTAATTGCTAAAAACTTGAGTAATTTGTGAATAAAATTCCATGAACCCTAAGTCAGTACCTCCTGAATTCAAATTGTGCGGCCGCACTCACTTTTGTGCGGTCTGCACCATGAGATTCTATGGCCGCACACATTTTTGTGTGGTCCACATTTCTCTGAACTAGGATATCAGTATGCATGATTTGTGCGATAGCACTCAAAATTATGCGGTCCGCAGTGGACTTGTGCGGCCGCACTCATTTTTGTGTGGTCCGCACTGATGAAACATCAGAGAGCTCAGTAGTCTGAACCCGGGGCTGTGCGGCCGCACTCAAAATTGTGCGGTCTGCACTGGGCAGTTTGCGGCCGCACTCACTTTTGTGCGGTCCGCACTGCCCCTTCTGAGACTGCTTTACTGCAGTTCTTATGCATGTACCTGTGGTTTACAAATCTAACTGACTCTTATCCTTATGCATCGCAGACAATGGTTCGCTCATGTGGTAGAGGAGATACATCGCAAGGGAGGGCAGAACCCTCCCGAGGCCGAGGTCGAGGTAAAAGCAACCTACCTCTAGCACTTCAAAGGGTTATAAGTAAGAAAGCTACAGCCAACAAACCTCCCGAACCCTTGGAAACCAGTGAGTATGTCTCATCTGGGGAAGCTTCTGAGGGTAACTCCGTGCAATCACAGCCGAAAGCCCAATCACAACAGTTTCCTGGTAGATTCCACCTAGTATATGAGTCGTCTTCTTCTGCCAGTTTCTCTGATGGTTCGGAAGAGGGTAGTCAAGCCTCTGAGCCCTCTTCCTCACATGCTCCAGCTGATCCAATTAATGTGAACGATGATGATGTCCCAGATGATGAGAGGGGGGGATGCTATAGTAGGAGGTTTGGACAGATCAAAGAGACTAGAGCTATGGGAGGACAGATTCGTCAGTGCTGCTGCCTTTGCTAAATTTAGGGAATGGTGGCCGCAACGGTCACTCACTCTTGAGCGGCAATTCTTGATGAAAAATCTAGACAAGCACAACCCCAATGTCCTCCGACAATTCCAGGACCGAAAAAGTTGGAGATGGTTCACCCACAACGTTACGGATGCCAATGTATTTGGTCAAGGAATTATATACCAATGTCGCTCATATCAAAAAGGGTACCAAGGTGAAAAAAGTTTGAAATTTGAAAATCAAGTTTGATGCCTGCACCTTGAACAAGTATGTGGAGTTTGAGGAAGTGGAAGCAGTCCAATACCTAGATAAGCTGGCTATGGGTGACGCAACTTGCCCAGGGCTAACTGAGATTCTGGATATTCTAGGGTCAGCACCTCTGTGGCTCACAACAGGAGTTCCAATAGTCCGATCCACCCTAAACTTTGAAGCAAAAGGGTGGCAAACATTTTTGTGTAGCCGCATTGATCCATGCCTCAATTATGGCTGGGTACCCAATTAATGTGGATGCTATCATGTCCACAAACATCACTCTGGCTGTCCAAAAAGATGAAAGGTCCTACCCGTACCCGAACTTCCTCACAAAGTACTTCAAGGACCAAGGGGTGGAGCCAAGGCATTCTGACACCGAGAAGAAGGCCAAGAAGCCTTTATCTTGGTACCAACTTAAGGGAGCTGACAACCCAAAATTCAAGGATAAAGCTACTACCTCCACTGGCCAGTCTGAGGAGCCAACGGTAGTGGTTACTGATTCAGCTACCGAGCCATCCACCGCAGCCGGTACTTCTACCGGGACAGCAGTCATGCCACCTTCATCTTCCGGACCACTTGCTTCTGCAAGACTATCAGTGTCATTATTAGTGCCGGCCTCTTCTACATATCCTCAGACTGCGTTGCAAGTCTCCCAGACATTGGCGAGCCTCAACAACTAGATGCAGGCAACTACTACAAAGCTGATTGATATATCGTGTGATGTTGCAGCACAGTCCTCAGCCCCAGCAGAGCCACAGGTACCTCTGTCAGTGGAGGAAATATTGAAGAAGATTCTTGAGAACCAGAAGACCATTATTGATACTCTGGAAACACATGGGAAGGTCATTAAAGATTTGGGCAAACAGGTCAAGAAGATGCGTAGATCTCAGGCATCAAAGAAGTCGGTAGAGAAGCTGAGCAAAGAGGTTGAAAAGATTGCATCTGCCGGAGATCTTCCATTGGACTTTTTTATGGAGCAGACAGTCCCAGCAGCACAGGCAGCAGCCGACCAGTTTGAGGAGCCGGTTGCGACTATGCACACTGCTGAGGAGTTGATACAGATGCTCAGCAACGCAGTTGTCCCTTAGCTAGGAGATGATGGCATACAGTTAGAGGAGACAGAGGGTGCTGATGATCCCATGCAGACTGAGACCACATAGGGTGTTCTTTTAACTCTATACTCCTTCCCTGTTCTTATTTTTGTTAAGCATTAGGGACAATGCTTATTTTTCATTTGGGGGGTGGTCTATTTTGATTAATTAACATCTGACATTTGGCATGTAATAACTCAGATACTATTTTTCTTTCATTCTTATTTTCCCTTTGGTATGTTTATATTCTCCCCATTTGATGTAGATATTCATTTCCCTTATGTATATATTCATTTGACTTTGGTTTGTATATTCATTTATCTCGCTTCCCGTAGTTTACTTCATAGCTTCTTTAGTTTGCTTTTCCTTAGTAGTATAACTTCTTATTTACTTTAGTAGCTTCTTTTTAATTTGTTAGCTTATTTTTACGTTTTGAGTGAACAATAATCCTTTGGTTTTCTTAATACCATATTTCTTTCCAAAGATGGATTTTGTGTGAACCGGGTGGCTCTTCCCAACGATGGATGGCATGACAACCTTCTTAAAGGATTGAGTCCGTTTTCTTTTATGTTTTGACAAAATATAGTAGTAATGAATAAAAGTGTCTCGAGCATGCTTCACTTGGTACCAACACATTTACCTCTGACCTTATGGTTAAAAACAAAGTTGTTGGCATAAAATGGCTTTAGTTGTGACCTTTAGACTCTTATGTTGATTCAAACAGTCATCGAGTGGTTCAGTCGAGCCATTTGTGATTCTCAATCTTAGCTAGAGTTGTTGTGGACTCACGACTCTATTCTCTTTAGCAATCTAACAGTGTGAGAAGTGTGGTATTGAATTGCAAGTCCAAGTTCCCGTGCCAATAGTCTAGAACTTGCCCCGAGTGTTTTTCTAGGCGAAATTCTAAGTGTAGCTTGGCTTGAAAAATGATTGTAGGCTCTTCTTGATCCAATTTGAAATTGAAATCTTCCATAGCCTAACAATGTGATAACCTTATTCAACCCATTTGAGCCGAAGCCCTTTTCTTTCAATAACCACGTTACAAACCTTTATCCGTTCTGTAGTGACCCTCTTTTGGCACCCGATCTTTCCTTACCATTCTTGAGTAACAATGGGCAAAAACATAAGTTTGGGGGAGAGACGAGGAGTTTGAAGAGATAAAAGGTACAAATAAGAGAACGAAATGAAGGCAAAGAACAAAAAGAAAAATTCCAAAAAGAAAGTGAATAAAATGATGAGTTGAAGGGAATTCAAAAGAAAGTAGGGATAAAAGGCTGAAGTAAATAGAAAAGGAGAAAATGAATGTCATGACCAAAAAAGAGTGACGTTACGTCTCTTTAGTTCCCCCGAGGAATAAGAAAATGACTCAAAGAGTCGAGAAAGTATGAGCCGAAAAGAGAAAATTGAGTGCTTAAGGAAAGATGAAACCATTCTATTCCAACAAGTCCTATCTTAGTCCAAAAGCCTTCATTACATCCCTCAAAAGCCCTACATGATTTCAAGTTGAGTGAGCTTACATTAGTGGTGATTTACATGAGGGGCAAGCTTGTAGTACTTAGAGCCAGACTTGTAGAATTCTTTTGAGAGAGATGAGCGAATTTTTCACAATCCTTGTATCGAGTATTGCATTCTAAAGTGAGATGTGCTAATGGAGATTAGAGGAGGAGGAGGAGTTTGGGATCCACAATGACCAACGTGAAACAGCGAGCTTCTTTGATGAATAGAGTCAATTCTTGATGCTCTAGTGTCATATTAGAACTATTGTACTCAAAAAGTCAAACCATTGCATTGTTGATAATTCATATGTGTTGTGGGTAATTGTTGGTCCCAATTGATGTGTGATTAATTCACCTTAAGCCAGCTAAAATATCTCTTTTTATAGTGGAGGTTGGAATTGCCTTATTTGCTTGAGGACAAGCAAAAGCTTAAGTTTGGGGGAGTTGATAAGTAGGGATTTTGACCGATTATTTGCTCTCTTTTAACTGCGATTTAGCTCAAAAATGCTTAAAGGCATTCCCGAAGACTAACAAAATGTGCTTACTTGCAGGAATATTCGGATATGAGTCAAAGAAGTCAAAATCAACTCATAAAGGAGTCAAAAGTGAACAAGAACCAAAACAGGGCAAAAAGGCCAGCAGTGCGGACCGCATAATTCTAGTGCGGCCGCAGAGAGGAGATTCAGAGAATAGTATTTGGGCAAGCTAAAGGAGTGCGGACCCCACCAAAATTGGGCAGCCGCAGAATATCAAGTGCGGTCGCACTCTCTATTATGCAGTCCGCGGGAGTGAAGAATTAGAGAGTTGGATTCAAGTTCAAAATCAAGGAGTGCGAACCGCATCATTTTTATGCGGTCGCACAATTAGAAGCGCGACCGCACTCGTTTTTATGCGGACCGCAGAAGCCCCGAAGTGCCAAGCCCAAAATTCCAAGAATGCTGACCACACAATAGTTGTGCAGCCGCAGAAGCTCAATGTGCAGACCGCACCAGAATTATGCGGCCGCACAACCTCCGCAAGGGCAATTTTATCAGATATTTTCAGCTTAGTATAAATAGATTTTTTTGTCATTTTTAGGGAGAGTGACGTTGGAAAAGAGCAACTGAGTTGTTTTCTTTGCTATTTTGAGGATTTTTGTACTAGATTAACATCTATACATTAGATTTTCTTCCCTAATCAATTTATATGCATTCTATCTTAATTTCTTATTTGATTTCTGTACTTTTCATGAGTAGCTAAATCTTTAGCTAGGGTTGTGACCCAATCCTAGTGTGGGTATTTGATGGGTATTTAATTTAGGACTTATTTTTTATTGGGTTAGTGATATTTAGCCTTGTTCATGATTGGACCCTAGAATCAATGGTTGCAAACATTGATTCATGCCTATTTGACTTAGCCTCTACTTGGGAAAGAGATACTAAGTCTAGAAAAACTTGGCTAACAAGAAATTGGGGTGAACTCAAGAAATTGATAGCCCCAATTAAAGGGTTAAACCTAGAGATAGTAATACCCGACTTGAGGTAATATCACTTTTATTGTGCAAATACCCAATTGGACTTGAGAAAGCCAAATTGGGCAAAATCACTCAAACTACCGTGAGGTATAGAGTGAGTACCCGGATGTGATTGCTACATCACGACCCCAACTAATCAAATTTTCCTTGGAGTTTACAACCCATTAGATAACCACCTAGGTAGAAGTCACGACCCTAGTCCCTTTTAGTCATTTGAAAAACTCAAAACCAAACATATTGTCCTTAGTTTTATACTTGCAAACAATAGAGTAAAGTAGAAGTAGAACACCAATCAAGTTTGTGAAAGTGTAATTGGAGACAAAACTTGCAATTAACTTAGATATACACCTAATCTCATATTCTAACTCCTTGTGGATTCGATCCCGACCTTCGTTGGGTTTATTATTGCATCGACCGCCTCACTACTTAATTGTGGTGTGGGTTTGGCCGAGATCAAGCTTCTAAAAACTCACCTCGCAATCATCGGGCCATCGGAACGGAGCACCATTCTGGGTCAATCTGCAATAGATGAGAAGTCATCCACCAACCGACGATAATAACATGGTAACCCTAAGAAACTCCTGATCTCGGTCGTTGTGGTAGGATGAGGCCAACTCTGGACCGCCTCGATCTTCCTGGAATCTACCTTAATATCCTCGCCTGATACAACATGCCCCAAGAATGCCATAGAATCTAACCAGAACTCGCACTTGTAGAACTTAACATACAACTTCTGTTCTCGTAAGGTATGAAGCACAACTCTCAAATATTTCTCGTGCTCCTCCATGCTACGTGAGTAGATCAATATGTTATCAATGAAGACAATGACAAATGAGTCAATATATGTCCTGAACACCCGGTTCATCAAATCCATAAACGTCGCCGGGGCGTTGGTCAAGTCGAAGGACATCACCAGAAACTCATAATGGCTATATCTAGTCCAGAAAGCCATCTTCGAAACATCCGAATCACGAATCTTCAGCTGATGATACCCCGATCTCAAGTTGATCTTAGAGAACACTCTGATACCCTGCAACTAGTCAAACAAATCATCAATACACGGTAAAGGATACTTGTTCTTAATGGTAACCTTGTTCAATTGGCGGTAATCAATGCAAATCCGCATAGTCCCATCCTTATTCTTCACGAACAACACCGGTGCACCCCAGGTTGACACACTCGGTCTGACAAACCTATTTGCTAGCAACTCCTCAAGCTGTTCTTTTAACTCATTCAACTCTTTCGGAGCCATGCGTACGGTGGAATAGAGATAGGCTGGGTTCCTAGAGCCAAATCAATATAGAAGTCGATATCACGATCTGGTGGCATGCCTGGTAAGTCAAAAGGAAATACATCAGTGAACTCCCACACCACGGGCACTGAATCAATCGTCAGAGTCTCTGCAACAGTATCCCGAACATAAGCTAGATAATCTAAACAACCCTTCTTGACTATGTGTCGAGCCTTCAGAAAAGCGATAACCTGACTAGATGCACTGATAGATAAACCATTCCACTCCAATCTAGGCAACTCTGGTATTGACAAGGTAACAATCTTGGCATGACAATCAAGGACGGCATGGTACGGAGACAACCAGTCCATGCCTAGGATGACCTCAAAGTCGATCATATCGAGCAACAGAAGATCCGATCTAGTCTCGTAACCACATAAAATCACGATAAAGGACCGGTAAATCTGATCCACAACAACAGAATTGCCCAGGCGTGGACACATATACAGGAGTACCCAAGGACTCGCGAGGAACACCCAGAAAATGAGCAAACAGAGATGAAACATATGAATATGTAGACCCTGGATCAAATAGAACAGAAGCATCCCTACAGCAGACAGAAATAATACATGTGATCACGGCATCTGAGGTTACTACATCTGGTCTGGCTGGAAATGCATAGAACCTAGCTGGAGCACCACTTGACAGACCTCCACCTCTAGGATGGCCCCAACTCACCTGCCCTCCGCCTCTGGGTGGCCAGACGGCTGATGAATTTGCTGTACTGGCTTGCCCTGAAACCTGGGTAAGAATCTCCTCACATGACCAAGATCCCCGCACTCAAAGCAACCTCTCGGTGCGGAGGATGACTGACCCTGAGTCTCGCCCTGGGAACGTGAACACCCACTGGAAGAACCCTGAATAGCCGGTGGACGGTAGGAGCTATCTAGAATGGCGCTGAAATAGGGCCGCACTGGAGCACCCCGAGAAAGTGGCGGTGCTGGATATGTGGGCCTACTAGACTGGCCCCCTCACAAACTGACTTTTGCCCCCAGACGGAGCACCACTGAACCCTATAGAATATCGAGATCGCTTGTCCCTCGGCGCCTGCTCTCGACCCTGTTGACGAATACCCTCGATCCTCCGAGCTATCTCCACAACCTGCTTGGAAGGAGTCCCCATCTCAATCTCTCGGGCCATAGTGACATGGATACCATAGTACAATCCCACAATAAATCTACGCACTCTCTCTGCATCAGTGGGGAGTATAATAAGTGCATGACGAGACAACTCAGAGAATCTCGCCTCATAATCGATCACGGACATCTGACCCTGCTGGAGCAGCTCGAGCTGACCCCGTACCTTTTCCCTCTGATAAGGTGGGATATATCTCTCCAGCAAGAGACGTGTGAACTGGTCCCAAGTCAAGGGAGGAGAACCTGTTAGTCTGCTGAGAAGATAGGACCGCCACCATATACGGGCCCTGCCCTCCAGCTGAAAGGTGGTAAAATCCACTCAGTGGGACTCCAATACCCTCATGTTGTGCATTTTGTCCCTGCAACGATCAATAAAGTCCTGGGGTTCCTCATGTCACTCACCTCCAAAAGAAGGAGGATGTAGTCTGGTCCATCTATCCAATAGCTTTTGCAGCTCGCCGGTCGCGGCTGGTCTGGGCTCTGGTATAGCTGCTGCAACTGACTAAGCTCCACCCACGGGTAGTGCACTCGGGGTCTATATACAGCAGTTGCATGCGTTGTAGCCTGAGCGGTAGGGGTCTGTGCTCCCCTTCCCACCTGAGATGTGGCTGGGTCGGCTGGAAATAAACCAGTCTGCGTCATAAAGTTCATAAATCGCAATATACGACCCATGACCTCCTGGAATCTTGGTGCAGACATGAAATCCGATGGGGTCGGCTCAGCTGCAGGTACCTTGCCCTGCTCCTCAATAACAGGATCCTCTACTGGATCGACTGGTGGCACAACTGGAGCAACTCTAGGACACCCTCGTCCTCTGGTAGGAGCTGGAGCCCTCCCTCGGCCTATAGCAACTGGGGGAGCAGCTCCTCCATGGTCAGGTACATCTGCCGCGCGCGTTCTCACAATCCGTGAGAGAATGAGAGAAAAATACTTAGCATAACATCAACTGCACGATAGGAGATGAAGAAAGAGAAGTTTCTTAACACCATATAGCCTCTCGAAGATAAGTACAGACGTCTCCGCACCGATTCGCAAGACTCTATTAGGCGGGCTCATGACTTGTGAGACCTGCGTGAACCTAGTGCTCTGATACCAAGTTGTTACGACCCAATTTTTCACTATAGGTCGTGATGGCGCCCAACGTCGCCGCTAGGCAAGTCAATAATGAACTAGTCATGTAGTGTTCTTTTTAATAATTTCAAAGTAGTTAATTTTATTTATTAAGAGAATGATTAGTAGGAATTTATAGTAAAGTAAAGCATAAACTAATGAGAGAGTAAATATAGTAAATTAAATACTCAAAATCATAAAGTGTCTACTAGAATACTCCCAAAACCCGGTGTTACAAGTGTATGAGCAACTAATAGAATATACAAAACCTCTTATACTATTGTCTGGAATAAGATAGATAGAAAATAAATACAAAAGAGAGACTGCGGTGCTGTAGAACGGATGCAGAGAGCAACTCACCACTATGCCTCGGGGTAATGGGGGTATGCACCTGAATGACTGCCAGATGCACCTGCCTCAGATCTTGCACGATTAGTGCAGAAGTGTAGCGTGAGTACATAAACAACATGTACCCAGTAAGTATCTTGTCTAACCTCGAAGAAGTAGTGACGAGGGGTCGATTTCGACACTTACTATGGGCCAATAAATAAAGTACAGAAATTCTAAATAGGCATGAAATACATCAATAATAATAATAATAACACAATAACAAACAGTAAATAAGTAATTCTTTAACCAAAAATCAATTTAAAATATCCAAGTAGGTGTAACAAATACGGTCCATCAAGTAAACTATAATTACTCAAGTCATGAAGGTAATATCAAGTGTAATCGAACTCCGAGCATTATCACGCACGATTTATGCCGAGGTCGTATGACCCGATCCAGAATAATATATACACCGTCGAGGGTCGACCGACGCGAACCATAGATGCATCTATTATACTGTCGAGGCATTTGGCCCGCTCCATAAGAAGAGATAATACTCTACGAACACTGATTTAACGGTTATCGCAAGACTAATACACAAGGAGGCACAATTTCTATCAACGGTCAAGTAACCCGCCAAAACTCAAAGTAAGTGAAGTTCGGTCTTTACGAATCCTTTATCAAGTTTCAATATAATTTAAGCACTTGAATTAATAAGTAGAGTGCAAACAATACAAGTATTTCATAATAGGGTCCTAAAACTACTCGGACATAAGCATGATTTGTAGCTACGCACGGACTCTCGTTACTTCGGGCGTACGTAGCACCCACAATTAGTAGCAAATAGTAATTTAAAATACCTATGGGGTAAACCCCCTCTTACAAGGTTAGGCAACAGACTTACCTCGTTCCAAAACGCACTTTCCGGTCACAAATTCACTCTAAAGCCTCAAGTTGGTGCCGAACAATAAGAAGCTAGCCAAATATTATATAAATTAATCAATATACACTCAGAAGTTCATAATTTAGATATTAGAGTAATTACCCAACACAAATTAGAAGATTCATAAAATTTACCCTCGGGCCCGCATACCCGAATTCCAGAAATTTTTGAATATAAATATTATCCATAGCCTCCCAAATCGAAATATTTAATTTCTACGCAATTTCATAACTATTTTCGTGGTTAAATATTATTTTTACCTAAACCCTAGTTTCTTCACAAAACGCCATTAATTTCACGATTTTTTCATGTTAAATCTACCTATGATTCGTGTATTTAGCTAAAGGATTGATAGTGATCCCTTACCTTTTGATGTTGATGAAATCCCCCCACAAAATGCTCTCAAAATTGTCTAAGACCAAGTGGGAAATGAGGGAAATGAAGCTAAGTTCCGTAATAAAAAGCTCTTGCACCAGTCGCAGATGTCGCATTTGCGACATCTTGTTCGCAAATGCGACAAAAGCATCGCAAATGCGGAGACTGGCCATCTCTGTCAAGGTCGCAAATGCGACCAAAAACTTCGCAAATGCGAAGATGGGCAGCTCGCAAAAGCGGCAGAAATCTTCGCAAATGCTAACACCCTAGTGTTTTCCCAACTCGCAAATGCGAATCCTTCCTCGCAAATGCGAACAAAACTTCGCATTTGCGAGACCTGCAGCACCAGCCCAGAAAACCAGAAAAACTGAATCTCTTTCACCACTCTGAATGTGCTCGAAACTAACCCAAATCCCCGGGGCTCCGCGCCAAGCATTCACACAAGTCTAAAAACATCATACGAACTCGCTCGCGCAATCAAAACACTGAAATAACATCTAGAATCACGAATCGGATGACAAAACGCATGAATTAAATCATGAAACTCAAGAACCATCACAAATATATCAAAGTAGAGCAGTTGTGCTAAATTTATAAGAAAAACAAAATTCATAATATGGGATGAATCACTTATGGCTAAGTGTAAAATGATCAAAATAATTGTCCGGAGGTCTAAAGATATATTGGATATTAATGAACCGTTTGGTGAAAAATTAATAGTTTGGGAGGTGATTTCTATCAAATACTATTAGTAGTTCCAAAATTGACAAAAACAGAGATTGTAAAAGCTAGCTTGCCAAAGCTATACTTCTGGCCTCAAACGGAAAAGATCCAACTGATAAGAAATATAAAGTAAGAACAGATCCAGTATTCAGTGTCTTCTTGCTTCGTGTCGAAAACGAAGAAGAGCATCCAATAAAAGATGATTTGGTTCTTCTTGAACACTTGGTTATCAATCTCAATGAACAGTAGTGCATTTAATAAGAGAAATACTTCTATCATTAGATTAAAACGTAATTTGTGCAAATCGCATGATGGAACTAAAAAGATATCTTAGCTAGAAGAAATGAACATTTTGATCAACTAAACAAAATGTTGATTGCAAAATTTTATAGTAAAAAAAACAAATTATTTTTCGGTTTTTGACTCAACAGAAAATGATATCAATAATTACTACCAAGAAAAATATTCAAATACTTTAATACCAAATGGCCTTCTACCATACATGTTTGTTGTCAAGTTTCTTATTTCTTACATATGTTAGTGTCACCGTATATATAATAGACTAAGTTAAAATTGATCTTCCATTTTATATTGGTTAATTTTGAAGAAAAATATGTCTGTCATACTACTGAAAAACTTAGATACGCCGAATAACTTATGCAATAGCAAACAGATGGTATATAGAAGTTTTGACAATAATGTCATACATGCAAAAATTATGATACTGGTTAATGTGCTTCTAAGTATAGTTTTATCCCTGAATTCAACTTTCGTCTTCTGAAACTAAGGAATATTCTTTTAAATTTGTGTGAAAATAATTCTTAGTATGTTTATGTTTTGCAAATATAATAAATAAAGTACAAGGACAAACATCCTAAATATTGGACTATATTTACCGCAATATATTTTCTTGCACGAACAATTGTATGTTGCACTTTCAAGAGGGATATCAAGATCAACAACTAGAGTCTTGGTTAAGGTGGAGCAACCAACGCATTAGGAGGAAACATACATAAAAAATTATTATCCACAAAGAAATGTTCGTTAAGATACTGTCACATTAAATACTTTTAAACTATAATATATAATTATCTAACTAACATGACATAAGTTTTGATGATGTCCTTTTATTTTAAATTCATGTATTATGCTAATATAATAATTTTTTTCGTTATTTTGATGATTGTTGTATTATTATATATAAAATTTCTCGCATTAATTAAATTTTATTATTTTTTCATATGAATAAATATTTAAATCATCACGTGTTTTTATTAAATTTCGCCAAAAAAGAAAAAGAAAAGAATTTTAATAAAATAACTCTGGCTTTAATCATTCCAGTCGAAGCCTGTATCAGTCCCTCGCCGCTGCTGCCGCTGCCAATTGGGTTCTCCCCGGCGTTATTGCTCTTTTTCTCCGGCAAGTTCATCCTTTATTTAGGGCAAAGGTGAGTCCAACATGGTGAAATATCTGGTTCCACAGTCTCTCTCCAACTTTCATTCCAATTCTCGGTACCTCGATGTCAATTAGTTCATTATATTTCTTTCTATTTTTTCCCCTTTTTTCTCCAATTCTAGCTATAAAGCTTTAGTTTTTTTTTTCTTTTTGCTTTTCTGGTTATTTTCGTTATGGAATAAGAAAATTTGGTAGTCTCTGCGATTGTGGTTGATTGTATTTCCGAGATGAAACCTATTAATGTTTAAAAAACCAGTCTTTTTTTAAAACTAAATAATACTCGTTGAATCTTCTGGGAAAAATATTGACCAGTAAAATGAAAAAAAGGATTTTTGCTTAGTTTAGCATTACTGATTGGGATACTGAAGGATGAGGGTGAATCGCGTATGATCTGATTCCACAAATGAATGTGCGCTAACGGTCTAATTTTCGTACAATGATAAACTAACAGCATCTAAAACTAAAAGAGTCAGTAAATTGATCACTGCTGCTTTACTGTTGTCTCACGCGATAAATAAGGAAGAATTTATGAGCTAATAAGATATACAGTACCTATCAAGCCACAGTGAATAGTTATTTGTTGAATAAAATCTAGAGTTTCAAGTTTAATATGTACTTCTAAAATAACAACACTAGAATCTGTTTTTCGTTGATTGTTATATAAAAAACTCTTTTTTTATTGATTTGGTGCTCATACATTTAGTTGCATTTACTATCTAATATATCTCAAACAATTTGGAATTCGCTAATTTTTAATATATTTTATATTCAATAAGTAATACGTATAGAGGTACAAAGATAGTACGGTGCTTTACATGGATTCTTGCTTGCTTAAACTAAATGGTGAAAATTACTTGACACTTGAACATTTTATCTTCTTCGTCTTCTCTCTTTATTACTTTTTTACTCTTGACCAATTTTCTTTCTACATGTATCTTGAGTTGGATGGGCACCTTCATTTTGTGAGCTGGATTTGTTGAAGTGATCTGATCACGAGAGATGTTTTAATTTATTTATTTTCTTTATCCTGACAGGTGATTCCTGCTGCTTAGGGCTAGAACAAAGGACGCTAATTATGAGTTGTAAGATTGTTGTTAAGGGAAGCAAGAGACACAGCGTTCACCTTCCTAGCTAGATTATGTTTCACTGTAGAGAAGGATCCTATGAGAAGTGTAAGATCTTAGCTTCTCCTATGACATCTTAGATGTTATGAAGAAAGAATCTAGGCTCATTGAAATGCAAAAGTTTTATTCGCCATGTCATTAATGAAGGAAAGGATCTGTTCCACGTGAAAAGTTGGCTAGAGTTCTTGATACATGTATCTAATCGCTGCTGACCTTTTCCCATTCATCTTGCTATACTGGAAGGCTTCAGATGGAAGAAGGTTTGGGAACCAGTGAACAGCTTCCTGAGGATGAGGGAAGTGATAATGAGGTTGACAGTGAGGAAGCCTTTGATATTACGTGCAATGGCATTGAGAGCGATGGTCACCAAGTGCTAAATGTTGAGGCCAATGAGCTTGAAGCTACTACTGGGCAAATTCTTGAATTTGAAAGCGATGAAGCTGAGAAAAACTGTGAGCATGTGCTTGATTTTGAAAGCAGTGACCCAAGGGACAATAGTCACCGGTTGCTTGAGTTTCACCACAATGGCCTTGGAGGTGGCGATACAACAATGATTGATGATCACACTGGTTCATCCCCGGGGAAGTCTTATCCTCCACCGGTTGTCGGCATGGAATTTGAATCTTATGAATATGCTTATAATTATTACAACTGCTATGCTAAGGAGCTTGGTTTTGCCATCAGGGTGAAGTCTTCATGGACGAAACGGAACAGCAAAGAGAAGCGTGGTGCTGTTCTCTGTTGCAATTGTGAGGGTTTCAAGACAATGAAAGAGGCAAATAGCCGAAGAAAAGAAACAAGGACAGGTTGCTTAGCAATGATAAGGTTGAGATTGGTGGAGTCCAGTAGATGGAGGGTGGATGAAGTTAAGCTTGAACATAACCATCTCTTTGATCCTGAAAGGGTGCAAAACTCCAAGTCACACAAAAAGATGGATGCAGGGGTTAAAAGGAAGTTAGATCCAGCAGTTGATGTAGAAGTGCGAACAATTAAGTTGTATAGAACTCCTGCTGTTGAGACTATAGGCTATGGAAGCTCAGATGAAAGAGCATTCAGCGGGCAGATTGATGGCTTCACACGTTTAAAACTCAAAGAAGGTGATACCCAAGTCATATACAACTTCTTTTGTCGGATGCAGCTTATGAGGCCCAATTTTTTCTACATTATGGATTTGAATGATGAAGGGTATCTAAAGAATATGTTTTGGATTGATTCCAGATCCAGAGCAGCATATGCTTATTTTGGTGATGTGGTTGTGGTTGACACAACATGCTTGTCAAAAAAGTATGACATCCCGCTTCTAGCATTCTTTGGACTAAACCACCATAAGCAGACTCTTTTGTTGGGCTGTGGTTTGCTTGCTGATGAAAGTTTCGAGACATATGTTTGGTTACTGAGAGCATGGCTATCGTGTATGTCAGGACGCCCTCCACAATCTATTATCACAGATCGCTGCATGGCCTTGCAAAATGCAATATCTGAGGTTTTTCCTCGGGCTCAACATCGGCTTAATTTGTCTATTATTTTGGGCAGCATTTTCAATACCGTAGGGCAAATGGGGGAATCTGAAGTATTCCGTGAGGTACTGTATAATACGGTGTATAACTCTCTTAAAGTTGATGAATTTGAAGTTACATGGGAGGAGATGATCCATCAATTCGGATTTAGGGGCTATGGATGGCTTCAAAGTTTGTATGAGGATCGAGAACGATGGGCTCCTATTTATATGAAAGATACATTTTTTGCTGGAATATCTATTGATCAGCCTGGTGAGTTCATGAGCCCCTTCTTTGATGGATATGTACATAAACAAACAAATTTGAAAGAATTTTTTGATATATATGATTTTGTACTGCAAAAAATGCATCAGAAGGAAGTTCTTGGTGATTTTGAGTCTAGAGAATTTAGCCCCGTCTTGAGAACAAGGTGCAATTATGAGTTACAGCTATCTAAATTGTATACTAAAGAAATATTCTTGAAGTTCCAAGACGAGATGGCGTTGATGTCTAACTGTTCAGGTATAGCACAAATTCACGCCAATGGACCGATCATCACATATATTGTTAAAGAACGAGGGGCTCAGGGAGACACGGGGGATGGAAGAGATTTTGAAGTTACTTATGATAAAATGGGGGTGGAAGTCCGATGCATCTGCAGTTGTTTCAACTTTAAAGGTTATCTATGCCGACATGCTTTATCTGTGCTCAACTACAATAGTATAGAGGAGATCCCAAATCATTATATCTTGACCCGATGGAGAAAGGATTTTAAACGCTTGTATGCACCAGAACTTGGCTCGAGTAACATAGATATTAGTAACCCTGTTCAACGGTTTGACCATTTGCACAAACGGGCCATGCAAGTAGTTGACGAAGGGATGACTTCTCAAGATCATTATATGGTTGCTTGGCAGGCATTTAAGGAGTCCTTGAATAAGGTTCGTCTTGCGGCGGGCAAACATGTATCATAAAACCAAATTGGGGCTTAATATTTTGTGTAGCTTCTGAACTTTTTTTGTATAAATTATAAACCGGCTTCCACACATTATTATGTACAGTTAAATACCTGCATTTAAGAGCTTTTTCAGGGTAACCTTTTTTTTCTCTCCCTTAGATAATACTCTGTTTGCCATTCACTATCTTGTACATTCTCTTCTGATGCAATTCTGCTTGTTTTGTATCAGCTTTTCTTGCAGGGGCCCTTTGATGCCAAAATTTTCAAATTACGTCATAAAGCATTAGAATTATTATTCAGTCTTGTTCAGCTATTTAATTACCTTATATATAAAAGGAATAAGGGGTATGTTCAGTTCTTTATGCTCATTTTTTGGTTTACATTTTTTGCTGTATCTCAAAGAACATCACATTAATTTCTTGTGTCGGCACACATTAAGGGTGTGTTTGGCACGAAGGAAAATATTTTTATGGAAAATGAGTGATTTTATCACTTATTTTCACTTGTTTGGTTGGTGAGTGGAAAACTTTTTCCGAAAAATATTGAGAAAACTACCCTGTATAGCCCCTAAAAATTTTAATAGCCCATGTTTTTTTCCTGGAGCCGAAATGTCCCTCCGGCCCAAACATATTAACATCTAATGGCCCATAATCCATAATACACTGACCCGCCTCTTAACTCATTTTTCTATTGCACTCGGCTCTCAATGCACTGACCAGCCTCTCGAAACACCATTTCTTCTCAAACACAACTTCTCCATGTTTACTCTTGCTCTCAATGTAAGTCAAAATTTTAGTAGGTTTTCCGATTTTTCTTCATAGTCGACTCTATAATGGAGGAAAAGAAGTCTTTGAAGAAAAATAGGAAGTTGAGGGCATCTCCACATTCTATGAAATTAGCTGGTAAATTAGTGAAATATAACCCTAGTTTTATTAGGAATGATGATGACGATTTTGAAGATTTATCAGAATTTGGGTGCGATTTGGGGCATGCAATCCCTCAATCTGTTGAAGCAAGGCAAAATACCCCTATTGAAGGAATGCAAAGTATCCCTATTGATAGAAGGACTCGTTCACATAGCGGGACTCCCAGCGATAAAGTAACGAGGTCACAAACTGCTCGGCGAGTAGCTGTTGAAAAAGGCACAAGTTCAAAAAGAAAGATCAAAATGGTGGGAAAGGATGTTGTGAAGGATAAGGGTAAAGGTTCTAAAAAGAAGGCTAAAACGGATGGGGATGATATTCCATCAAAAAAGAGAAAAGTTCATGTTGATCAAAAATATTCTAGCTCATCTGATTTGAAGGTATTTTCTAATGATATAACTCTGACTTGTGTGCGCTTAGTTTATTTTAGTATGTAGAAAATTTATCCAATATAGTAGTTATGTTCCAGATTTGAATATAAAATGTATCATTCTTTTTTATATTGCATATAATTTGTATCAAGTCAATAAGTAATGTGCAATTTGTATATAAAGTGTATCATCTATCCACATAGTATATAAGTAATGTTTAAAGTGCGTATTTGTGATTGTTATGAAGCTTATATATATTTATATTTTTGTGTTGTCTGCAGCTTTGGGATTACTATGTTCCTTTGGGTGATCATTATAGTACTCGTATCAGTGTGCATACAAACTGCAGTATAGTGAAACATTTGAAAGATACTTTGGATGATCAGCAGATTGAGATATTTAGAAGAACATGTTTTGGTTATTTTGTGAACTTGCCCGAATTTTGTATACAGAACCAACTTATCCATTCACTATTGCTTAGGGAAGTGGTGTCACCTAAAGATGATGAGTTATGGATTAAAGTGAATAGTATCAAGTTGCGCTTTGGATTTGCAGAGTTTTGTATTATCACATGTTTAAAGTGTAATGGTGATCCCAATAAGGATTATGAATCTGTCAAGTTGAGTCGGTTGATGGAATTGTACTTTTCAAGCATGTCGAAAGTGTCTAAGAAATTGTTAAGTGACTGTTTCTTAAAAAAGATGTGGAAATCTGATGAGGACGCATTAAAGATTGCAGTATTGTATTTCATTCACAATTTCCTATTTTCTATTACGAATGATGATTTGATAACAAAGAATGATTTTCTGTTGGTTGAATCTGGTGATTTTGAAACTTTCCCTTGGGGAAAAGTGGTTTTTAATGCTACATTGGAGTCAATGAAGGATAAGGTTCGTAGCAGAAGAGAGATGCACCGATATGGTGGTTTGCCTTTGGCATTCCAGTGTTGGTTTTATGAATGATGCCCCTATACTCACAAAACCCTCGCTTACCGGATTGGAGATCTTGTGCCACGCATACTAAACTGGACTGTAAAGAAGAAGGTGACCTTCAAGAGGTTGAGGAAAGAATTTTTTCTTTTAAGTCAAGAGCAGGTAAAAAAATATTTTTGTTTAGTTTACAACATTTTGTAGCAATACATATGAATCTACTTTTGATACATAAATTATGCATTTCTGATACATAAATTATATATTTCTAATACATAATATCAATTAACTGTATGATGTGTAGTTTCTACAAGTAATATATTGGCTGTCTTTTATTTTTTTAAAATTTCATGATTGCTAAGTATTTTTTTATTTGTAGTTGGTATTTGGTAACATTGCCCCAACAAATATTGAACAAACAACGCTTGANAAAAAATTTCATGATTGCTAAGTATTTTTTATTTGTAGTTGGTGTTTGATAATATTGCCCCAACCAATGTTGAACAAACAAGGCTTGAATTGAATGATTTTGTCCATGTGTATGAAGATCAAAATGCTGAAGTTAATCCAAGAGACGATGATGATTTCAACACTCAACCTAAAAAAATACTAAGAAACACCCCAAAACTAAGCTGGAATCACAACCTATTAACAATGAGAATACGGATCCACAGCCCAGTAACTTGAGTTCAAGCGAGAATGAGCTGAAACTTCTGAGAAGTGAAATAAATACGGTACAGTTCTATTTTGACTTTGAGCAGTTCTGACAACTTAATTGATATTCGGTTTCACCTTTTCTTTTATAGGTAAACGACAAGGTTTCATCTTTGGAGCAGTTAATGATTACCTCATTTGAAAAGGTTTTTAAAGCTTTAGGTGAACGCGATGCTTCAAAGGTATTCTCATGACTATGCTTATTTGTTATTTTTACCTGTTACTATAATTTTTACAACTTTTTGTATATTTTTTCTGAACATGGTAATAGAAAAGAGGACGACCATCATGATAGTCATGGCCATTATGGTATTAGTGATATTCATAAAGATTATTTTGGCGATAAGGAAGTTGCAGAGAATAATTTTGGTAGTGAGGAAGTTGTAAAGAAAAATATTGACACTGAGGTAAGTCTAGAGCAAACTGTTGTTGTTATGGAGGGTGTGGTGAAGGATTCTATAGAAGCTGATAAAAGTAGTGAAGGAGTTGGTGATGACGAAGCCTTGATGGAGGATGCCGAGCCTAAAATCACTGCAATCACCCAGAAGTTTTGTGACAAGTTGTTGGTGGAGGATTTTGTACAAGTTGTTGGTAAAAACAGTTGTGAGGAAGTTGGTGAGGACAATGGTTGAACTAGTTATGCTGAGGCTCAAATAACTGCAATCACCCAAAAGTATTTCAATCAAAATATTGTACATGGTGATTGTTTAGGAGTGGATAAAAATATTGTTACTATGCAGGAAGATCGTATAGTTGTTGATCATGACACACCCGAAATGATCCCTAGAGAAAGGAAATCATCAGGGGTCATGAAGTCATCATTCATGAACAAATTTGACTTTGGTGGCAACATCCAAGTTGCTCAAGATAAGCCAACTAAGTCAAAGAAGCTCATCTTGACAAATAAGTCCATCTTCACTATAGAGTATCCTTTTCAGGGAAATATTGACAATCCTGTTGATTTCAGAATATTGTGTAAGTGGAACACTTTGATCAATAGAGGCTTAAGAACTAATGCACCATAAGTTTTATGTTTCAGCTTTTTTTTTCTTTTTTTTTTTCTTGTTTATTTTTCGTCTTTCGTGTTATGAACTATATCTTTTTATCATGATTCATCGGGGACGGTGTTTATATAGAGATTAGCAATAAGCTAAATAAAATCTTTGAATTTGGAGTTGATGATATTGGAGGAAAAAAATAGTTCTTTACATTTGCATATCCCGGCCTACCCTTATATGATTCAGTAAGTCAACGTTATAATGGTTCTTCATATTTTTAGCATATTGATGTTAATTTGTTAGCATAAATGCCATTTCTTTTTCATTTATCCATATTGTAATTACATATAGATTATATCTGTAATAAAATAAGAAATGGGATTCGGTAACCCATGGATAGTAGGCGGAAGAAAGGACTAGAACAATACTGGCAATAGAAAATATAGTATCAACTTGGAAGAGTATCTTTTTATGTATATTTGCAGTATCTTCTGTAAAATGTATAATCGATTTATACATAAAATATACATTTTAGTTTTCTCATACTGTAATTTTCTGGCAATATGGGTTTATTCTTCATATTTCAGCATATTGATATTATTTTTTACTATTTGAGAAAGAAAAGGGAAGTACGGTGTTGATGTTCCAGTAAGATTCACAACTACTGACTGTTGGTTTAACTGCTTGATTTCGAATTTATACAAGAAGTTTTTGGAGAAAAAGAGAGACATGAATTTGATTACTAAAACAGATCCAATTGTTGAGTATATACTTGGGTATTTTTTAAGATGTAATATTCCTTAGTGTACTGTTGATGAAGTTTTTTTCCCTATAAATCTGTCTGATAAGTGGCACTGGATATTGGCGAGACTGTCATTCAAAGATCTGCGTATTTATATATACGATTCCATGAGTCGCATGCGGCAAAATAGTACAGTTCGGAGATCAATTGAGCCATACTCAGTGTTGCTCCCATCGTATTGGTTTTTGGGACACAAAAGAGAATCCTATGGGAATCCTCACCATTGATCCTTTTGAGATTCATGTCATTGACGGGTTGCCAACGCAAGATAACACGAAAATTATTATTGAATATTTCTGATTATTATTCATTTTTTTGTACATGAATTCCTATTTGGATATTATACTAACTTATTTGTTTATATGCGACCTTGTATGTAGTGATTGTGGTGTTTATGTTGTTGCATTTGCTGAATACATCATTCAAGGCAGTAGTATTCCTGAAGCTATTGATATTAGTGGGATACGGAACCAATATGGTATATTACTATGGGATTATGGAGTGAAAAAACAAAGAGCACATGCACTTAGTGATGACGAGTCTACTGGTAGATTGAAGGATCTGGCCAAAAAGGATAACAAGAAAAAGGGCAAGTCGCATTCCGTTGTTGATGACAAGGATCTGAAGGATAACAAGAAAAAGGTCAAGTCGCATTCCGTTGTTGATGACAAAGCTTTGAAAGATAACAAGAAAAAGGGCAAGACGCGTGCCATTGGTGATTACGAGAGTTTGAAGGATATCAAGAAAAGGGGCAAGTTGAAGAGCAAGAAAAAGTAGTTTGGGATAGTTTAGCAGAAAATTCACATGTAGTTTTAAGATGAAGTAGTTTAGTTATGATATTGTCTTATGATTGGATACAGTTGCATACTTATATCACGTTTATGCTTTTTGTTTGGGATATTTTTGAACAATATATTTGAAATGCTAATGTTGAATATTACTTTTAATTGCGACTTGTTTGTTTTCAGTTAATAGTGAAATTATGTAAGTTTCAGATTTTGTGTAGTTTTGACTTTTCTACAGTTTTAGTTTTGTAATTTATACAGATAATTTATTTCGACAGGTTTTGCAAATTTAGCTGGTGTTGCTAAGTTGTTATAGGAAGTTTTATGAATGAAATTTGGGGGGCAACTAAACTATATATAAATTGTATAGCGACAGTCTATTTTGTATAATTTTGTATAGTAACAGTCCTTTTGTATATGTTTTGTATAGTGACATCTATTTTGTATATTTTTTGTATAGTGACATCTATTTTTGTATATATTTTGTATAGCTATTATGTATATTTTTTAGAGAAGTCACAGTCTATTGTATGTAAATTATATATACAGTAGTGACGATCTATTTTTATTTTTTGTATAAATATACAAGTTCTATTTTGTATATTTTTTGTATAGTGATAGTCTTTTTTGTATATTTTTTGTATAGTGATATCTATTTTGTATATGTTTTGTATAGCGACAGGTTATTTTTTTATTTTTTGTATAGGAATAAAATATTATATATATATTATATAGTTACAGTCTATTTTGTATATTATTTTTTGTATAAATATATAAGTTCTATTTTGTATATTTTTTGTATAGTGACAGTCTTTTTTGTATATTTTTTGTATAGTGACATCTATTTTGTATATGTTTTGTATAGCAACAGTTTATTTTTTTATTTTTTTGTATAGGAATAAAATATTATATATAAATTATATAGTTACAGTCTATTTTGTATATTATTTGTAAAGCAATATTCTTTTTTGTATATATTTTTTATATAATGACATCCATAATAGTATTTGGAATAAAACTTCTACCAATACTTTCATTACGACAAAAGGTAACATCTTTATTCATACATCAGAGAGAATCTGATTGCAAATCTCATTATTTTTTCATTATTCTAATTGTAACATTCACAAGGAAAAATGTTACAATATACTAAATCATTGATGAACATCTACTAGTTGTCTTGAGCATTCCTGCATGTTCTTCTGTTGTGTCTTTGTTTTCCACACAGTCCACATGTAACCGTTTTAGTATACAGATATTCATAAAGTCCCTTGCGTCGCGACTTCGTCGGTCTTCCTGATTTGCCCTTTACTATCGGTGGTAGCACCACATTATCTAACACCTACGTTGGAAGGTCCCATATAGTTTCATCTGGAAGTGGATTAACTGGCACTTCATATGTCTTCTTGAAGTATTGGTTGGTGTAATAGGCAGAACAATATTTGGGTGCTTCTATGTGTGTGTAGTCCAATACTGCCATAGCATGTGGACAATGAATCTTATCCACTTGAAATCGTTTACACGAGCATTCTCTTTTTTGCAAGCATACTATAATCCGCCTTTGCTCGCATCCATTATTACATATACATAATTGGTTGAAGGCCTCACCTAAATTTAAATAGATATCATTAGTAAAATAGGGATATGACAAGTATTAATGTATGAAGTAAGACATGATAAAAGAATATTTACCGTCATCTTCTACGACAAATAGTTATTTTTCTTCAGTACTTCATTATTTTTTTCCTAGGCCAGTAAATGTACTCATTGCAGTCATTCTATTTGTATTATTCCATTCCATAACCAAATTCATCATGTAATCTAGCAAACTCATGATTGGTAGCTCTTTTGCCTCTCTGTTTCTTGCATTGAGTGACTCGACAATATTTGAAATCATCACCATGGTTCTATTAACACTGGAATGCACTATGGACCACTTTTCAAAACCAACTTGGAACAGGTAACCCCTTACCCTCTTATCAATATTGTCCATATCTTGCATGAGGTGATTAAAATCTTTAATTTTGTATGCTCTGGCCATTGCAAAAAATACTTCTCTCAGCCGATCATGGTTCTTCTTGAAATGCTTCTTTATGTTATTCCAAAGATGAAAGATGCATACACAGTGAGATACCTCTGGATACACAATTGAAGCACCCCTCAATATGCTTGCATGATAATCGAATACGATGCACATCCTTTCTCTTTCCCCAAAAGCCTGTCTAAACATTTCAAAAAAACATTCCTAGGAAGCATCATTTTCAGAATCGATAACTGCATATGCTAGTGAAAAAATTTTACCTGGTTAAGCAAATAAGAAAGCATCCACATGTTATTTTTATTATACACGGATAAGAACTATTTATACCATATATAATTATTATACAAGTCTGCGACATATTCACCTGCCGTATTTTGTGCGCTAACGGTTAACATTGTTCCCTTGTGTGATGATTTGAGGAATGTCCCGTCAATCACTACAATAGGGTAGCAGTATTTCCATCCTATGATTGATGCATTTAGTGCGACAAAAACATACATGAAGCGCATGTCCTCTGATTTATGTAACATTGTGACAGAATTAGGATTTGTCATATTTATCATATACAAGTGACCCGACAGTTTACTATAAGATTCGTGTGGTATCCCTCTTAGCAGTTCAAGTGACTTTTCCTTTATTCTATAAGCTTTTACGTAACTCATATTAATCACATACTGATGTTTCATGTCGCTCATGATGTCTGGCGGAGTGTATATTATTTTTGGATTGGCATATTTGCTGCAAATCATTTTTGCAATAGCTGACGAAGTAGCATGACGTTGTGAAAACAGTCTACTCGTCTCTGGGCAAGTGTAAACATCATTGAACCGTCTAACCTTGAAGACATTTGATTTGTGTAGACTTGAAGATCTAAGACTCCATTTGCAACTTTCATCCACGCATTTAAGACAATACCTATTTAAAATATAGTGTTATGATAATGCACTTCTTTAAATTTTTACACTTGTGTCTCTAATAAACAAGCAGTATACATATGCAATCTCATTATACAATAATACAAGCAGTATACACAAAATTACAGAGAAGTTCAATCTCATACGTAGAAATCATACCTTGTTGTAGATGATCTATCCACTATAAATTGATATTTTTCTCGTATTGCGTAGTGCTTCATTATACTAATGAGTGTATCTTTGTCCCAATATAACTGACCTTCTGCAATTTCTTCATGTTGTGGATTGTCTATTATACAATTTTCCTTCATTATTTTAATTTTATCTTCTTTTCCATGATTATCCATCATCTCAATAATATTAGTTCCATGTACTTCTTCTACGTTCTGACATAGTAAACCAACTGAAGTTGTTGCGAGTAAATTGCCACCCAAGTGTGAACTTGAATATGAGCATTCAGCACTTGAATACATAGTTTTCAACGTTATGCATAATGGATATTCAGTGATATCCAGGTTTTTCTTTTTCATCTGCATATACAAGCGCACACTCATATCATTGTATATTGAAATTGCTATATAGCCATCCTTCACTGTATATTTTATCTCCATCACACTTGTAATTGAATCTATATCCAATTGCTTGTATATCTCATCAACAAAATACTCATAGTTACATCCCGAATTGATCAGCACGCCATTAACAAGGAAATTAATAAATTTACTTTCACTTACCCATTCACCGCTGTGTTGAAGTAAAATCGGAATCAAAATTGGAATAGTAGTTCCAACATTCACAATCTCCATAGACATTAGTTGAGTTTGTCGATTTTGTATCAATTTCACAATTTAAGAATAAAATCTCAACTCTATTAAGCTGATTGTGGGCCGCAATTGTGCAAAAACTTTGAATTTCACCGTGAATCTTTTGGAGTCCTTCTCTGGGTTTAATCTTCAGAAACCCTAGAATGTTTTTGACAATGTGAATAATTGGGTGACTTTTATACTGTTTGGAGATTGAAGATCCCATACTGAACGCGTGAATTTAGGTAACAAAATCGATTAGGAGTGCTTTCCTTTTCGTTTGAGTTGAGCGTATGGTTTCAGCTTTTTCAGTTGCTAGCCTTCATTATTATTTTTAGGCTATGATTTGTAAAGGGTTATTTTGTGGCTATTTGGTGATATAAATTTGGCTCTAGTGGCTACAAATGAACTTCTCAAGTTAGAGAGCAGAAAATATTTTTTTATGCTACTCTCCTCACCTCCCTTCCACCAAGTCCCCATGTTTCACTTCAGATCTCTCACAAAAATTCAAAAAATAACCTAAAATTATATTTTTGTCCAAAAATAATTCTAATTTTCAAATACTACTTTCACTTGATTTTTTTTTCTTTACTTTTTTCAGAAATTTTATAATTCTTATGTCCAAACGCCCACTATGTACCTCTGAAGCTTTTCAGGTGGAAATGCTTTGTGTATAGCTCGTGGAAAAAATCAAAACCAAGCCGTTTCGCTTTTAAAAAAAAGTCAAATAAAATCAGACTAAACATTTTTTCGGAGACTAAGCTAGCGTTTGAACATAAATTTGGTTGAAACTTGAAAAAAAAATTGAACTTGTGTTGAAAAATAATAATTTGGAAGGTGAATTTGTGTTTGAATATTCATTTTATTTGAAAAACGTGAAGTTTTATGAGTGGAAACAAATTTTTTACCCAAAATTTTGGCATCAAAACTGACAGTTTTTGAGAACTTGAATTTTTTTTTAAAAACTGATCATATTTCATGAACATAAAGTGTTTTTAAAATATTTTTGAGAAAAAATAGCCAAAAATTATGGCCAAATAGAAGCTAAAAAGTCTTAGGTAAGTTTTAAAAAAGTTACTAATACAATCTTATTCAATAGGCTTTAAACAAATAAGTTTATTCTTTGTCGGACATTGTAATCCATTTTTCGAAGATGTTTTCCTTTTCTAAGTGTTGAACATCAGTTGTAACGATTCATATGTCCTCGTTCAACAAGGGAAACATTATGTCCTCGTTCAACAAGGGAAACATAATTAAATTTGTAAGTCGAAAATAAAATAATAGTCAAATGAGTTAAAACACCATCAATTGATTAACAAACTACTTCAATATAAACCTTTTCACAAAATCACGTTTCGAAAATTTTCTACAAACGTAACCAGGAGTTATGCAAGTTATCTTCATATCTCGATAATTTGTCTACTATTAGCGGGCAGCTAGCTAGCTTAAAACGCCGATCGCCGTCTCTTGCTGAAAGACAAGAGGAAGCTCAGCCGATCACCGGAGGCAACGTCCGAAAGTGGCTCAGGTGAGAATTTTTGTTTAAATTTCCATTTTAATTTGCTAAAAGTTTTGAACTTTGGTTTACCCAAGTAGCAATTCTTTAGTTTCTGCTTCTCCTTCTTGTCTTACCCCTCATCTCACAGTGTTCAATGCTCAACCCTTCACCTATAATTCCAAGAATTGATCTTTATTTTAGGCTGTACATACTCAATTGACCTAAGCCCATACTAATTTAGTGATTTTGATTGTATGTTATCATCTTTATCAGAACAGAACACAGGAAATGAAATTCTCGATATATGCTCAGATTATATAGCTCCCCTTATGGACCCAAATGCAACCCCCCGGTGGGTGGGAGGGGGTGCGCTCTTAGTGAGCTATCCCCCTAACTTTTCATCTGTAGAAATGGCTGCTTTCAATTTGCCATTCAGAAATATAATAAGTAATATGTTCGAGTACTTACTTTAAACTTCCCTATGATTCTTCTCATGAGTAACACTAGTGTGCTTGTGGTTTTTTGTGTCTTTATATATTTAGCTTATATTCATGGTTAATCTTGTGAAGATTCTGCTTTTTTGCTGTTATTACTGGAATGTTCATTCATCAAATTTGAGTTTTTTTTTTTCTTCCGCTCAAGGATATTGATATTCTCCTTTATTTATTTGTAATAGTAAATCAATCCTTTTTCTATGTTATTTTTTTGCTGTTCGATCTTTCACAGACTTTTGAAGAAATTTTGCTTCAGGTGTTTGCCTATGTACCAAAAAGTAGATACAAGGGAAAGTTTCCTACTGATACACTAAGAAGTAAATATACTGATGATATGGATCATTGTTAGCTGTATACTCTTCTTTACAAACCTTATGGCTTTCTCATACTTCAGGCTAATATTGAAGTTGACATCTAGACCAGTGTAAGCAGAACCTTTTATATTGTAAAATACATCTCAATCTCTTGTTAGATGAACTCCCAGAGAGAAACATTGTCTTATTTCCTGCACAAAGAGACACTCTGCAATATTATACAGTAACTATTTTCCCGATAGCCCTTGGCCTCTCATTAGTTCTGTAGTTGGGGAGAAATACGTCTGGAATATTTCCTTATTGACATCATTATATAAAAAAGTTATTTTGGCTTTATCTTTTGCTTTCTTCCTCCTCCACCCTCCTCTCCTGGGGTTGTCCCTGACCACCATTGACGAATCCTCTTCTCATTGATATATTACAGAAATTGATGTTGATGCTTCTACAACATTCCAAATGGATGGTCTTTCACTCAATGCTGAACCCATCTTCGATGATGAAACTGAGGAATTCGAGATTGATGGGGAGTGTGCAATGACGGAATATGTTGGCCAATCTGGTGTTATTGAAGGCGAAAATCCTGTTCCTCCGGCTGTTGGAATGGAGTTCGAGACATATGAGGATGTGTATTACTTTTACAACTGTTATGCTAAAGTGCAAGGATTTGGGGTCAGAGTGAGTAATACATGGTATAGAAAGAGTAGGGAAAGGTATAGAGGAAAACTAAGCTGCAGCAGTGCAGGATTTAAAAAGAAAAGTGAAGCGAACCGGCCCAGACCTGAGACAAGAACTGGCTGTCCAGCAATGATAAAGTTCAGATTGATGGAGAACAAAAGGTGGAGAATAATTGAAGTTGAACTTGAACACAACCACCTCGTTAGTCCATCAACTGAAAAGTTCTATAAATCTCATAGAAACATCATTTCGGGGAGTAAAAGGCCCTTGCAGTTGGATGCTAATCAAGATGTTCAGAAAATTAGGTTATTCCGAACTGTCATTATTGATCCAGATGATGATCGAAAATTAAACATTGATGAAGATGAATTCAGGAACACGATTGACCAGTCCAACAACCATTTGATTCTTAAACCTGGAGATGCTCAAGCTATTCACAGTTTCTTCATTGATCTACAGTTGGTAAACCCTGATTTCTTTTATGTAATGGACCTAAATGAGAAAAGATGCCTGCGGAATGTGTTTTGGGCGGAAGCAAGATTTAAGGCTGCGTATAGTTATTTTGGTGATGTGGTCAGAATTGACACTTCTTGTTTGACCACCAAATACGAGGTTCCACTAGTGGTAATTGCCGGAGTTAACCACCACAGACAATCTGTCCCACTAGGCTGTGGTTTGGTTGCAGGAGAGACTGTAGAGTCATTTATATGGCTGCTAAGGGCATGGCTAACGTACATGGTTGGCCGCCCTCCGCAGACCATCATAATTGACCAATCTAGAGCTATGCAAACTGCTATTGCTGATGTTCTCCCTCGGTCATCTCATTGTATTTCTTTGTCACATATCATGAAGAAAGTTCCAGAGGAATTGGGTGGGTTGCATGAATGTGAAGTAATCAAGAAAGAATTTACTAAAGCAATTTACCAATCATCAAGAACAGATGAGTTTGAAGCAGCTTGGGAGGACATGATACTATGCCATGGAATTAGGGACCATAAATGGCTCCAGACACTCCATGAAGATCGTAAACACTGGGTCCCTGTCTATTTAAAGGATACATTTCTAGCGGGTATGTTTTCTATAACAGTCAATGAGAAAGAGGCTTCTCCTTTTGATGAGTATTTGTCTAATCATACTCCCTTGAAAGAGTTCCTTGACGCGTATAACCAATGTCCGAAGGAAATCTATCAAAGAGAAGCATTGGCTGATACAAAATCAAGGAATTCCAGTTTTATGTTGAAATCAAGATTTTATTTTGAAATGCAGCTATCTAAAGTTTATACCAATCACATATTCGAAAAATTCCAAATCGAGATCGAGGGAATGTTTTCGTGTTTAAGCACAAGACAAGTAAGTATTGATGGGTCAGTTGTAACTTACATGGTTAAGGAACATGAAGTTGAGAATGTGAATGAAGCACGAGATTATGAGGTTACGTTGAATACAGCTGTTGCGGAAGTTCTTTGTGCTTGTGGTTTATTCAACCTGGAGGGTTTCCTGTGCAGGCACGCATTGTGTGTTCTAAGTCAGAACGGTTTTGAGGAGATCCCACCTCAGTACATTCTTTCACGTTGGAGAAAGGATATTCACCGTAGTTATGTTCTTGACTATGGTTGCAATTTGATTGACACCAAGAATTCGGTCCACAGGTATGATAATTTATACAAGTGTGCTGTGAAGTTGGTGGAAGAGGGGAGGAAATCGAATGAACGATACAAGTTCACTTTAGAAGCATTGGGTGAGATATTGAAGAAAGTTAGTTTGCAAGATCATGACAATCTTTAGCTTTTTAAGAAGAGCTGTGAAATATGTAAAATAGAACAATGTGCATCATTCTTTAGGATTATGCATGCTTTTTAATGTGCGAATGTAGGCATGCTCATGTGTTATGGATGTATGCACACAAAATCTACACTATAATGTAAAGTAGATCTGTACTAATGATCTATCTTATTTTTGGTCACTATTTGCACAGTATGCTTAGAAAATGAAAATATATGGCAAGGAATTATGCGTTATATATGTTGATCAAGTAATTTTTCTGAAAATGAGTAGTAAAACTGAATAAAAAGCACAGTCGCCAGTTGTATCTTGATTCTTTTCAACTTCTGCAGCACGGTTATCCTTTGAACATGAGGTCGTTCTTGTGAGAAGTTAACACTTGTAAAATAAGCAAACAGTTGTTTACCTATATTAATTTACTAGTTTCTAGCACGTGTATCCCTTGTTAATCAGTGCATAAAACACTACAAATAATATTAGAATATGGACGTGATGAGTAACACAAATTTTTAAGAGGAAAAATACAAGCTCATGAATGGTGGGTCTATTCAATGACTTCATTGTAGAAACTTGAATTATGAGAGAGAGACATGCTTGCTTGCACATTGCCGATCATAATTTCTGCATGTATGTCATTGTTGTCAAAACTTCTACAAATGATTCTTGTACCATTAAGGATTGTTACACCAAATATCACATCTAGCACAACTAAACACATGAAAACACACCTTCTTTAGAGGTGTAGAACATCTGAAATTTTGAAGTATGACATGGGATATGAGAATTTAGAAAAAAATGTGGAAGTCCTATCATTTTGGCAACGGCAATTGTTTTTAATTGCGTTGAATATATCAATAAATAATAATTATTCAGATACAAATGACTGATATCCTTTGGAGTTCAGTGGCTACAAATAATGCAATAGTCGGATGAAATTTATTACTTTTATAATACTTAGTTCACCAACTTAGGAAATTAATGACTCATCAATATTTTTCGTTGATACACCTATGAAACTCAAAAGGTTTAAGTTTGAAAAATAAAAAAATTTAAGATATGACATTTTTAAAAGATTCCCCTACAAACTTGTACTTATTTAATAGAAGGTAAATTTACTTTATGGTATAATAATATTGTAGGAGTAGTATTTAGCTTAAGGGTGAAATGGTCATTTAGCTTTTGAAGATTATTTGAGTAATTCAATTCACACTAACACATATAATATAGTATGATTTTTTTTTGTGTTATCAGCTTTGGCGATTTCTTCATGAATCATACTTGCTGCTGGAATAGAAGGATTTGTAGTACTCGCACTGAAGTCTTTATACATGATTGATGGTGAATTTTAGACGCAAACTATGTGTAAATTAATAAATTTGTCGATGAGGAAGATGTATTAATGTAATTTAATTGAATAAACCGTACATGTTTTTAACCAAAAATACAAAATATACTATGCATTTCAAAAATTCAATTGGTCAGAAAACCTGTTTTTTAGTTGTTTTGACATCCTATTTTCCTGGACTTAATGATCGATTAAGCTTTTAATTGTATATTCATATATTTGATCTTTAATTTTACATGTCCCAGATACGAACATGAATTTATGGAGAAAGTGTAAAGAAAGATAAAACTATATTTATTGATTCAATTTACTTCATTATTGTCTCCGTTTTTACACACTTCAAAAGGGCAAGAAGGATATTTTTTTTGGAGTGTCCAATTGTCCCCCATCGATAACAGCTAAGATGTAGACAGCAGAGAGTTGCTATAAAACTGAAGGCCCGACTCCCTGACAAAGCATACCTTTCTCGGCCTTTTGGCTAAGATCAAGTGTAGTATTTGTTTTTATCAATTTAATATTTGATATGTGGGTCATCGGGCTCACACGATATTAACTTAATTTGTTAAGGTTGGTACATTTGGATAGCTTGCTATCTGGGTCTTTGTGCGTCGCTTTGGTGTTGCACTACAGCCATAGCCTGGCGCACCCCACCAAATCAAGTTCAACATTTTTAAGTAAGCCCGAAAGTATATCCCAGTTATATCGAAATTGATACGCAAGGATAATAAATGTTATCTCATGTGTAATTCTTTGGTCCTGTTTTTCTCAAATGGATATTGCCACGTGTGTTTTTCTAAAGTTGTAAAGGCCAACTAGTTTTTCAAAAGCAAACAACAATCCTTTATTCTAACACAAGTGGAGGTAAGCCCGCATTGAGCGCGGGCCCAAGCACATTGAGTCTTTCTTTTAATGCTATATACGTAGTACAAGTTTTAGTATTGATATAGGTTTTCTCTGGGATGCTCCGTTAATAAAAAGCAATATAGAATAATGGCATACCTAGAGTAGTTAACAATGATAACTGGACGACATTATTACAGCGAAATTGTGGCCTACATAGAAGAATGTGAATATTAAATACATTTGACATGCCATCTTCCACCTAGCTGCTCTTAGAGCACATAAGAAATTTTTTATTTGTTTTTGAAAATTTCACTTATTTTCGAAATCAGCGCTTGCTCATAAATTTTTCAATTTTCACTTGAAAATATATTTTCAAATTTTCCGAAAATTTGAAAAACTCCAAAAAAATTATTTTTCAAAATTTTTACTCATCACTCACAAAACTTCAAAAACAACCCAAAATTATATTCATGTCTAAACACTAACTCTAATTTTCAAATATCATTTTTACTTTTTTGGGGGAGAATTTTACAATTCTTATGTCCAAACGCCCACTTAGCCACCTTAGATTAAAAACGAACGCAGCATTGGACATTTACTTCAGTAAGTCCCAACAAAATGCAGTAGTTTACCAAAAATAAATGGAACTCCTAAAGGTGTCTTATAGTAATAGTGAACAGACGTAGTCAAATAGCCCACCGCTCGATATTAATCTGGGATTCCAAGTGATACATTTCCTTCATTCCTTTACTGGGAGCTAGATACAGCAAATTTTCAAGGAAGCGTACGTCTTCACTATTGCAGCCATCTTTTTCAAGACCTCATCACATTGAACCAATTATCAAAGGTATTGCTACTGTTGCATCCACTAAGGTGGCCTCTAGCAGATTGTGGACTTTATAGTCTGTCACGAAGATAAAGTAGGTGTGACAAGCACTCACGGAAGAGAGATTGTAAATTTAGCAAAAGAATGTGAATTGTGAATTACACCATGCGCACAAGATGTTTCAGTGATAATTGGAACAAGGACTAAAAGGAAATATTAACTTAAGCAAGCAAGAGTAGCTTCTGACTGTGTCGTCCTCATTGTCTCTGTCTTACATAAGTGATGTTCTTTCCCCCAAAGAAAGTTCAGCACCATAAATCAACCGGCCAAAAATAAATCTAAGTTTACAGAAATTAAAACTTCAGAAGCTCCAAATGGAGGTTTCAATCAACCAGAAAGAAGTGACATAACAAAATAGCATGTATAAGAAAACCATCCCCTATTACCATACAAGTTCCAATTAGAGCCAATAAATGCAGTAACCTCTGTAATACTCTATACCTCTCCGGAGTTGATTTTAGTTTTGCCCCAAAAGTATTTTGCACGGGAGTACCAATGACCCTTTTTGTAGGTTGATAATTCTTCATCTGCTAACTGAGAGCTGGGCAATGAATTCACTTTAGCATGTCTGCAGAGGAGTGAATGAAGAGCAAATGTACCTCCTTCACCATTATCATCAGCTTTAAGCGCAATGAAGACCTACTTTAACATAGGAGTCAAAGTCAATATCCAAAAGATAAATGACAGAACAACATAGACTTCTTCATTGGTCTCTGAGTATTCAATGTCTTCAGCAGAAGTACTTGTATATACATACAATGTGGAGGTACTCAAATCCCAATACTCCTAAACTCCGATAAGCCAATGTCAACACTGTCCTCCACGATTCTTTTTGCAATACCAGAAAATCAACAACAATTTTTTTGACTTTAATTGAAATTTTGAAGTCGTATGATAGAAAATATTACCGAAGGTGACGAACTTATATGTGAATCACATGGAAGATATAGAGGAAAGCATGAAGATCTTTACATGCTGAAGGCAATATAACATGAATATGAACAGAGGGTTAATCGTAAAATCAGTGAAGAAATTCACATTATGCATTAGACATTTACGATAACAGGTTACAATCAAATTCAAAATAGAAATAAGAGAGCATAATTATTTCACACAAGAATTGCGATTTGCACAATAGGAAGTTGTACCAGTACTACATTGAATTTTCATATGCTTTACGTAGTGCCGCCCATAGTGGCAGCTGCCTTCCCATGGTAAGCATTACTTAAGAGAAATTATATCATGACAACCCGTGTATAGTCTTGCCATATGAAGATTGAAGTATAGCAGTATTAGATAGCATATGAAAATTGAAGTACCAAGGTCAAGTCCACAATATACCAAGTAAAACACAAAATACAACCACCTCCATAGAGTAAATATTTAGTGGAATATTAACCAAATCTTGAAAACTATTCCGAAAACCATGTGTGGTTAATTTAGACCACAACTTTCTGTTATTCCTTCTTGTTTATTTGTTCTTTTTTCTTTTTTCCATTTTTATTCGAGCGGAGGGGTTCGTTATTGGATTAAATGTATTTTGTGAGGATTTTCTAATATTTTATTCGTTAGAATGTTAGAGATTACCTTTTAACTTTTCTATATTTACCCAGTTTGAGTTCACCATCTGAATTAACTATTGGTAAATCCTACTTTGTCTTGAAGGTTGAATGTTAATTATTTTTTCTTATCATGATAAGTGAAAGCTGGGAGTGAATAAGGTTTATTGTGCTGCAAATGTATTGGCCATATTACAATAATGGAGCTTAGCTTAGTCTACACATTGTTCTTGTTCAGAATTTAATGGATAAAACAACCTGAAAAGGCAATAATCTATCACAAAGAATAGACATGGATTTAATCTATATAAACTGATAGTCAAAGAATTTTTACGCTATAAGTATATTTATTACCGTAGATAATATTCCAAGTTGCTGACTTTTTATGGATGGTTACTTGTATTGTTTGTAGAGGAAGTTAAACTTTGTAATTTTCCAAGTACTAATCTCATTTTTATGGATGGTTACATCTACATGTATTATACATGTATTGTATAGAAATTGAACTTTGTAGACATAATTTGAGATGGTGCTTTAGATAATAAGCCAAAGAATAAGGAACTACCTTGAGATCACCAGGTAACTTAGGAGGAAATGCCTCAGCAAAATCGGTAATTGTGTGATTGAGGTATAAGATAGTGGAGTGTGGTTTGGTTTGTGATGACTTCCACTACATCAGGGTGGCAGTGCCCCCAAGATAGAGTTGCAATTCCTTCAAATGTATCAAAATATTTACGTTCATTGTCGTCATATAAGCATTGCCTCTTACTGTGTATCAGATTCAGCTGCGCATAATAACTACAGTCATCCCAAAGCACTTTCCTAATCTCAATAACAGTGAATAATACCAAAATGAAATGGAAGAATACTGAATCTGGTAATTCTCACTTCTCAGTGAAGTAGTAACCATAGTAAAACTCGTGTGTTAAAATATAAGTTTGAATCTGAATGAAACATGTTAACCAATATGAATTATTGCTGGATTACTCTAAGCCTAACCAGATTTACTAAGACTTTCTTGTGTAATTTGAATGAGTAGGTCCAGACGACCCCTTTCTACACAGTTCTTTTCCACCACCATTGTAGGAACCTCCAAAGTTACTAAGTAAAGGAAATCTACTATTACTTCTACAGTAGCAGTTCTTGCCCAATTAGATATGTGTTAGAATCGGGAACCCGGGTAGTGCGGAATTTAGCCAAACAACGGTATAATGACAATAACAAAGACAATGGAAGTTGATAACAACGACAATTAAAGTAGATAAAGAAGACACAAATTTAATGTGGTTCGGTCAAAGTGACCTACTTCCACAAGCGGAGAGGAGCAATTTACTATAACAATAAGAGTACAAAAGAGAGTACAAAATTAGAGTAAACACTCTAATTAATCCCAAATACCCTAAGAGAATAACCTCACAAGATCACTCCAAAGAAAGGGTTCACACAAGTGCTTCCCAACACTTAACTCTCATACAAAACACTCTTAATAAAGGAAGAAACAAGAATTGAAGACAAGTCTTGTTGGTGTGTATAAAATGAACTAATGGCCTTCCCTTTTATAGGCAAAAAAGTCTTGACCTCTTAGGTGTAAAAGAAGAGATACAACTTGTGCAAATGATGTCCAACACACAATGCAATATTTTTGGGTCCCAAAGAATATTGCCAACAAAGTATACACTTTGCAAAGATGCTTATGCTTATGTGAGATGGACTCCATTTGACAAAATAATGGCCATATTACAAATCTCCACCTTGGCCTAATTTTGGATGATATAGTAAATTTGCTCCACCTTCTCCGCAAAAGCCCCAATGGGCATATGTCAAAATTTAATGCCATCAAAATCAGACAAATTGTCTGATACCGAAACTGTAGTAGGGCCTATAACAGTGGATCCCAATAAAGTATACAACGAACCAGATCTGTGTGCTTTCATGATCACACGAGCACCTTGAAAAATTTTCAGAACTCCACCTTCACCAGTGAATTTGCACCCAAGGGATTCTAAAGTGCCCAAAGATATGAGATTTTTCTTCAACTCAGGAACATATCTAACATCGGTAAGAGTTCTCACCACATCATCGTGCATTTTGACCCGAATTGTACCTTTGCCAATAACGTTACAAGTAACATTGTTACCCAATTGGACAACTCCACCTGCAACTGAATCATATGTAGAAAACAAGTCCCTTCTAGGACACATATGATATGAACAACCGGAATCTAAAATCCACTCATTGTCTAATCTGAAACTAGTTTCAGTTGCTAAAAATATAGTTCCCTCAACCTCATCAGTTGCTACACTAGCTTCGGCGGTGTCAGTATTTTTGTGCTCATTTTTTCTTTCTTTGTGCTTTTCTTTATTTTTCAGTTTATAGCATTCAGAGATATTGTGACCTTTCTTATGACAATAGCGACACTCTAAATTATTGTATCTGGAATTGGAGTCGGATTTGCCCCTAACAAACAAGCCAACTTCCGCTTGAGTTCCACTAGCTTCCCCAGTAATATCACTATCTATCTGTTCTTTTGATTTTAAGATAGATTTAATATCCTTATAAGAGATATTATCCTTTGCATAAAGCATAGTATCTCTTATATGCTTAAAAGATGGGGGTAGAGAACAAAGCAGTAACACAGCTTGATCCTCATCTTTAATTTCAGCATCTATATTACTCAAATCCATAAGAATGGAATCAAAGGTGTCAAGATGAGAGAGAATAGAGGTACCTTCACTCATACGAATTGTATAAAGCTTCTGCTTCAGGTAAAGTCTATTTTCCACCGTCCTTTTCATATATAAAGTTTTCAATTTTTCCCACATGCCTTTAGCTGTGGTTTCAATAGAAACTTCACGTAAAACCTCATTTGAGAGATTTAAAATGATACCTGCTTTTGCCCTTTTGTCTATGACGGCAAACTCCTCATCCGTCATTTTATCCGGCTTCTTCTCCTTTCCTTGCAACGCCAAGTCTAAGCCATCCTGAATTAGGATAGCTTCCATCTTTAATTGCCACATTCCGAAGTTTGCACTTCGGTCAAATTTCTCAACATAGGTCTTTGTTAGAGTCATATTGGCTACTGAAACAAACCCGGTTAGATCCGGCTCTGATACCAATTTGTTAGGATCGGGAACCCGGGTAGTGCGGAAATAGCCAAACAACGGTATAATGGCAATAACAAAGACAATGGAAGTTGATAACAACGACAATTAAAGTAGATAAAGAAGACACAAATTTAACGTGGTTCGGTCAAAGTGACCTACGTCCACAAGCGGAGAGGAGCAATTTACTATAACAATAAGAGTACAAAAGAGAGTACAAATTTAGAGTAAACACTCTAATTAATCCCAAATACCCTAAGAGAATAACCTCACAAGATCACTCCAAAGAAAGGGTTCGCACAAGTGCTTCCCAACACTAACTCTCATACAAAACACTCTTAATAAAGGAAGAAAGGAAGAAACAAGAATTGAAGACAAGTCTTGTTGGTGTATCTACAAATGAGGAGAAACTCCTCTATTTATAGCAAGAAATCCTTAGCCTAATAATGGATATTATGTCATGGCAAATGTCATGATCCACAAATTTGTTATAATGGATATTATGTCATGGCAAATGTCATGAACCACAAATTTATTATAATGGATATTATGTCATGGCAAATGTCATAAAAAATTGGCCATATTACAAATCTCCACCTTGGCCTAATTTTGGCTGATATAGTAAATTTGCTCCACCTTCTCCGCAAAAGCCCCAATGGGCATATGTCAAAATTTAATGCCATCAAAATCAGACAAATTGTCTGATACCGAAACTGTAGTAGGGCCTATAACAGTGGATCCCAATAAAGTATACAACGAACCAGATCTGTGTGCTTTCATGATCACACGAGCACCTTGAAAAATTTTCAGAACTCCACCTTCACCAGTGAATTTGCACCCAAGGGATTCTAAAGTGCCCAAAGATATGAGATTTTTCTTCAACTCAGGAACATATCTAACATCGGTAAGAGTTCTCACCACATCATCGTGCATTTTGACCCGAATTGTACCTTTGCCAATAACGTTACAAGTAACATTGTTACCCAATTGGACAACTCCACCTGCAACTGAATCATATGTAGAAAACAAGTCCCTTCTAGGACACATATGATATGAACAACCGGAATCTAAAATCCACTCATTGTCTAATCTGAAACTAGTTTCAGTTGCTAAAAATATAGTTCCCTCAATCTCATCAGTTGCTACACTAGCTTCGGCGGTGTCAGTATTTTTGTGCTCATTTTTTCTTTCTTTGTGCTTTTCTTTATTTTTCAGTTTATAGCATTCAGAGATATTGTGACCTTTCTTATGACAATAGCGACACTCTAAATTATTGTATCTGGAATTGGAGTCGGATTTGCCCCTAACAAACAAGCCAACTTCCGCTTGAGTTCCACTAGCTTCCCCAGTAATATCACTATCTATCTGTTCTTTTGATTTTAAGATAGATTTAATATCCTTATAAGAGATATTATCCTTTGCATAAAGCATAGTATCTCTTATATGCTTAAAAGATGGGGGTAGAGAACAAACCAGTAACATAGCTTGATCCTCATCTTTAATTTCAGCATCTATATTACTCAAATCAATAAGAATGGAATCAAAG
>AWOL01S0033948.1:751-12138 GCA_000715115.1 Nicotiana otophora
ATCTGAACAAAACCCCTGCTCAAATATCCATTTTATCACTGCTGCAAAACTCCGAGGCACATAGGAATGCCCTGATGAAGGTGTTGAATGAAGCCGATGTACCCAACAACATCACCAGTGGTGAGATGGCCAACATGGTAGGGCAAGTGTTGGAAAGCCACAAGATCACTTTTCATGAAGACGAGCTACCACCAGAAGGATTAAGTCACAACAGGGCACTGCATTTCACAGTGCAGTTTGAAGACAAGTTCATTGGCAGAGTCCAGATAGATAGGGGTTAGAGTCTCAACATATGTCCACTAAATACTTTAAAAAGATTGGGTAAAGGCCTGCACGAGATACGAGCAGGAAGTATAAATGTGAAAGCATTTGATGGGTCTCAAACGGCCACAATTCGGGAGACCAACCTCAGCCTACAGATGGGCCCAACCTGGTTTGATGTTGAGTTTCAAGTGTTGGACATATCTGCTACCTACAATCTATTGTTGGGACGACCTTGGATACACGCCGCTGGAGCCATAGCTTCTACTCTACATCAGGTCATGAAGTTTGAGTGGAACCATCAAGAAGTGATCATCCATGGGGATGGGAGTAATCCCATTTACACCAATCAAACTGTTTCATTCATTAAGAATAGCAGGAAGTTGGGGGGAGAAACATACCATCGCATCGAGTGCGTCAACACAATTAATAAGGACAAATGGTGGAGCAGTAAGATAGAAGGCATATTGGCATGGACAGGGTATGAACCTGGCAAAGGTCTTGGTAAGAATCTCTAGGGGATCACAAAACCAATACAGCTAAAGCGTCACGACACAAATTTTGGGCTTGGGTATGAATACACCAGGCACGAGCATCAAAATTGGTCGCCACCATGGCGTGGTCCTTCTTACCCTCTAGATCAACCAGTACCACATTTGAGCTAGTCATTTCATCAAGCTGACATGATGTGGGAGTCCGAAAAAGATGAAGTTCTAGCTGGTATAAGGAATCTGTTTCTGGATGATGAAGACATGGATTGCAGTGCGATAGTTGAGGAGGAGGAGGAGAAGGAAGGCCTCATTATTCAGACCATGGAGAAAGGAGATATTCCCAAGAACTCGACTGCTTCACCATCAAGGGCCCGTTGAGTTCTTGGGTAGCCTGGCAATTAGCATCACTTGTTTTAAAAGCAAGTTTTATGATCATTTAAGACATTTTCAGTATTTTATTATAAGCATGTTTTGTTTGAAACAATTGCTCGGGTCATCGAGCCGTACTTGTTTGACGTTTTCAAGATTTATCTAATGCATTGTTATTTTTAGTATTTATTATTACTCTTTACGTTTTTCTCTACAACATTATTATTACCTATCCCGATGAACATACGACTATGACATGTAATGAGACAACACAACATAAGGATAATGATTCAGAGGATCTGGAGGAGGATACAATACCCGAGGAAATTGTCAGAGAAGTGCAAAACTTTGAAAACAAGCCTAAGTCCAATTTAGATGAGACCCGAACAGTTAATTTGGGAGACTCTGAAACAGTCAAGGAAACACATGTAAGCATTCACCTATCACCATTTGAGAAGGCAGAATACGTCCGGTTCTTGAAGGATTTTGCGAATATCTTTGCATGGTCCTACGATGATATGACCGGTTTGAGCACGTCCGTAGTGGCTCATAAACTACCTACCAACCCTACGTGTCCGCCTGTAAAATAGAAGCTCAGAAAATTCAAGCCAGATATGAGTCTGAAAATAAAGGAGGAAGTCACCAAGCAGATCAAAGACAAGGTTCTCAGTGTGGTAGAATATCTGACCTGGTTGGCTCACATTGTGCCAGTTCCAAAGAAAGATGGGAAGGTCAGAGTGTGTGTCGACTATCGCGACTTAAATAGAGCAAGTCCCAAAGATGATTTCACGTTGCCCAATATACACATACTGATCAACAACTGTGCCAAGCATGAACTCCAATCCTTTGTGGATTGCTTCGCGGGATATCATCAAATCTGGATGGATGAAGAGGATGTAGAAAAGACAGCCTTTATTACACCATGGGGAGTGTATTGCTACAAAATGATGCCGTTTGGCCTAAAGAATGCTGGAGCCACTTATATGAGGGCCATGACAACCATTTTCCATGACATGATACATAAGGAGATAGAGGTGTACATGGATGATGTCATCATCAAATCCAAAAGAAGCACAGATCATATAGCAGATTTGAGGAAATTCTTTGATTGACTTCGAATGTACAACCTGAAACTGAACCCCGAAAAGTGTGCCTTCGAGGTCCCCACTGGAAAGCTGATAGGCTTCATCGTCAGCCGCTGAGGAATTGAGCTAGACCCGTCAAAGGTCAAGGCTATCCAAGATTTTCCTCCTCTAAAGAACAAGACAGATGTGACGAGTTTCTTGGGGACTCTCAATTACATCAGGCGTTTCATAGCACAATCAACTGTGATTTGTGAACCGATTTTCCAAATGTTAAAGAAAGACGCCGTGACAAGTTGGACTGAAGAAAGCCAGAAAGCCTTTGACAAGGTCAAGGAATATTTATCCAAATCACCTGTTATGGTCCCACCAGAACCTGGGAGACCTCTGCTACTCTATTTATCTGTACTGGATGGGGCTTTCGGCTGTGTCTTGGGAAAACACCACGAGACGGGTAGAAAGGAACAGGCCATATACTATCTAAGCAAGAAGTTCACACCCTATAAAGCATGATATTCTTTGCTAGAGCGCACCTGCTGCGCTTTGACATGGATAGCTCAGAAGTTGAGGCACTACTTCTGTGCCTACACCACATATCTCATATCGAGAATGGATCCATTAAAATACATCTTCTAGAAACCTATGCCTACGAGAAAGTTGAAAAAATGACAGATACTACTGAGAGAATTCGACATCATTTATGTAACTCAAAAGGCGGTCAAGTGGGAAGCATTGGAAGATTATCCAGCAGAAAATCATGTGGGTGGAGAATACGAACCACTGAAAATATATTTTCCCGATGAAGAGGTATCATTCGTAGGAGAAGATATCACCTAAACCTATGACGGCTGGAGAATGTTCTTCAATGGAGCTGCAAACTTGAAAGGAGTAGGAATTGGAGCATTTTTAGTGTCAAAAATAGGTCAACACTATGCAGTATCCGCAAAGCTCAGGTTTCCATGTACTAATAATATGGGAGAATATGAGGTTTGCATCTTGGGGATCAAGTTGGCCATTGACATGAACGTTCAGGAATCAATCATCACCGACAACGCCGCCAACCTTAACAGTGATTTGATGAAATCCATGTGCGAAACCTTCAGGATCAAGCATAATAATTCCACAGCATACATGCCACAAATGAATGGAGCTGCGGAAGCCGCCAATAATAACATCAAGAAGATATTAAGGAAGATGGTAGATAATCACAAACAGTGGCACGAGAAGTTACCATTTGCCCTACTTGGGTATCGTACCACGATTCGCACATCCACTGGGCAACTCCCTATTTGCTATCTATGGCACTGAAGTCGTCATTCCTGCCGAAGTAGAAATTCCTTCTTTGAGAGTCATACAAGAGGCTGAACTCAGTGATGCAGAATAGATACGAAGTCGTTATGGGCAAGTGGCTCTCGTTGACGGAAAAAGAATGAATGCAGTATGTCATGGTCAACTTTACCAGAATAGAATGTACAGAGCTTTCAACAAAAGGGTCAGGCCTGGACAATTCACACCGGGGCAGCTGGTGCTGAAGCGGGTCTTCCCGCATCAAAATGAAGCCAAAGGGAAATTTTTGCCCAATTGTCAAGGGCCCTACATGGTTCACAGCGTGCTAACAGGAGGAGGACTCATACTCGCAGAGATGGACAGAGAAGTTTGGCAAATACCTATCAACTCAAATGCAGTCAAAAGATACTATGTTTAGATTGTTTGCATTTCTTCATCTGATGTAACTGAACTACACTTGACCTGATTCCCATTTAAGAGGGGATACATAGACAGCCCTGTGGGTTCAGTCACAATTCAATAAAATCTTCATTTTCCACCATGGTTAGAAACTGGGACGAAATTTTAAGGAGGACCCTCAAAATTCTAGAGCAAATCCAGCAAATTTCATCATATGCAGAATGGTCAATTGGACCCTCAAATTTCTAATGCAAAGAAGTCGCAATGTCTCTAAAGTGTCACAGTCATTGGTTCATCTAATTTACTTGATATTGCATACTACTATGTTTTTAATTAACTACATTCATCAAATGCAAGCATATTTTCTCGAAAATGTTTTTTTATGAAACAGGCAGATGTTACCCATGGTAACTTGAGCAGGATCTCGATACAGAGCAAAGAAAAGCAAAGTAAGCAGGCGAAGGCATGAACCAACCTTCCCCGCAAAACTCACGATTTTTCTTTGGATGGAGGAATAAGGAATAATCACAAATACGTACACACGTCAATCGAGAAATACTCTGCTATCACTCATTATCTTTTCTTTGCATGAGGCTAAGCATTGCCTCCCTAATTGCATAAGGCTAAGCAATGTCTCCTTTCTTGCATGAGACTAAGCACGGTATCCTTTATTGCATAATGTTAAGCATTGCCTTCCGATTGCATGAGACTAAGCACTATCTCATAATTGCAGGAGACTAAGCATTGTCTCCTATTTTGCATGAGGCTAAGCCCTGCCTCCTCAACTGCATAAGGCTAAGCATTTCCTTTCCCTTGCACGAGACTAAGCACTATCTCCCAATTGCATGAGACTAAGCACTATCTACCAATTGCATAAGACTAAGCATTGTCTCCTATTTTGCATGAGACTAAGCACTATCTCATAATTGCAGGAGACTAAGCATTGTCTTTAATTGCAGGAGACTAAGCATTGTCTCCTATTTTGCATGAGGCTAAGCCCTGCCTCCTCAACTGCATAAGGCTAAGCATTGCCTTTCCCTTGCATGAGACTAAGCAATATCTCCCAATTGCATGAGACTAAGCACTGTCTCCCAATTGCATGAAACTAAGCATTGTCTCCTATTTTGCGTGAGACTAAGAATTGTCTCCTATTTTGCATGAGGCTAAGCCCTGCCTCTTCAACTGTATAAGGCTAAGCTCTGACTTTCCTTGCATGATACAAATGCTACGCTACTTAAACTCTATCACTATTCTTCTACTTTCCCAAGGCTAAGCTCTACCCCCAATCTTCTACAGGACTAAGCTCTGTCTTGTTTTGATCTGCATATGACCAAGCGTCATGTCTTTTCATCTCATGGGCTGAAACATCGCCATGTTGTCCAAAGGCGTCATAGTCCGAAGGCATCATCCTCATAGACGGAAGACACCATGCCATGGCCTGAGGATCTCTCAATAGTGCACATAATTATTCAAAGGCGTCATAGTTCAGAGGCACCATTTTCATGGCCCGAGAACATAATTTCACAGCCTGCGAATCCCTTATCACGCGATTTATGTCCCAGGACATCATGGTCTAATGACATCATCCTCGTCATCCAAAGACAACTTTCATGGTACAAAGAGAATTTGCATCATGTTTAAATTCTCGTAATAATCCCATATATACTTGTATGCATTGCGTTTACGTTTTGCAGGTAATCCAGGAGGTAACCGTTCTTTTAAACGGGAGCAATCTTCGCTCCGATTTTCGTTTGGTGCTCACATCCTGAAATTACCTCAAATGCAGCCAACCACCGTCCGTTACCCGCTTCCCCTTGATAAGCATTTAAATGCTCATCCATAACCATTTTGAGATACATCCTTTCACAACCTCATATAACTCATCTGATATTATCCTACCTAAAGGAACACTTTCCGAAGCATATGACCATTCCTGCAACAGCTCCATCGGCTCAGTTCACCGTTGTTTCCAGAACTACACGCGGCCTGATTCCCGTAATACTAGGGATATGTAGGCAACTCAAAAACCAGAGTCCGGCCTCTATTTTTCAAATCATCCCATTCGATCATTTCTTTACCCGACAACTCTTTCATCATTCCCGGGTAAAGAGAGGTTGTTGTTGATACCCAATTTTCCCTCATATTTTTTAAAATGTATATACATATTTTAACAATAGTATATTTGCATCATCATTTAGTTTATAAACCTATATAAGCATTTTTCATAATTTTCCATAATTTTTAAAAAACATTAAATTAATCTCTTTCTGTATTTTATTATGTAAATATCCAATAATTATCCTTCAAATTATTTTTATGATGATTTAATCATCTAACTTAATATTTACACCAACACGTATGTTTTATAATATTTTACTTCATTTTGTTTCATAATTACATTTGCATTTTTAGGCTAATTGCACATTCTTTGCAATAATAGCCTATATTCATGCATAATCACATTATTTGTGCCAAAATAACTTTTTATATTTTTATAATGTTAAGTCATTATTTTCAATCATTTTAGTGCACAAATAATATTTTTTGTTATTTATTAATTACTTTTATAAATTAATTTTTTGTTAAATATTAGGTATTTAAAAACTAGCCCCAATTCCTAAACAATTTCGGCCCAAAACCTCGAATACCTCGGCCCAATAACCCCAGCCCAAACCAGATGACCCACTAATCCTAACCCCGATCGCAACTCGACCCAACCCTCTTAAAATCCAGGCCGTTGATCTTAAAGATCAACGGCCCATATTTAATCCCTCCATTTAATTATCCCCTCACCCCCAAACCCTATTCACTCCCCTCCAATCCGCCGCCCTCATATCCTCTCAATCTCCCCTCCCTCTCTGAAGAACCATAAAATTGCCTCCCCCCTAAATCTTCTCCTAATCCCACCAAATATGGGATTCGATGGCTATTTCTTACCATATTCGGCCTTTGTTTGGTACTGGCTATTCTCCTATAGTGCTTGCCTAAGCATGGCAAGTAGATCTCTCCGAAATCAAACCACAAATGGTTCAAATCCTTGATTTTTGAGTGTTATTTAGTCTATATGCATCCTATGCTACTGTGCATACGAGTTTTGTTTATATTTTGTTGATACTTACTTTCCCTAAATACTAGGGTTTACATATCTCTTAAATTAATTTTCAGACCTATTTGTACATCTATTTTCCTTGTTCATCGCTTAAATCACTTAGTTACTGTTTGATTTTTACTACTATATAAACCCCTCCCCCATTCCCTTCTAAAGTAAAAAGACTTGAATCGCTAATTTTCACTGAAACAATTAGTGTTTTACTCTATGTTCATTTATTCTCTTGTTCTGTTTTTGGCTCTTGGCCAACTGAAAGCCAAGGCCACCGGACTTCCTACTTTTCCGACCTTTCTTGGGTGTGAGCACTTCCCTGGGTTCTTTGAAACTCTTGGGAACTAGACGCATCTGGGATTTTGGGTCATATTGCTGTTCTCTTCTTGTTTGTTGAGCAATAACTGGTTAGTTTCTCAACCTTCGCAATGTTTATTCCATTATGTTCTAATTAGCATATCTATTTTGTTTTTGAAATTGCATGACTTGATATAACCCCTTGACTCTCTTCATGTGTGATTCTGCCTATAGAAAGAACTTCTCTAGCATTTTATCACGCCTAAACTGTTAGTCCCAAAAACTATCTTTGTATCTAACTTAGGCAATTTGGACAGTTTAAAACATGTTTAGCTTAATGTGTTGATAATTTGAGTGTTTGGATTAGTTATATGGCCTAATCTTATTTCCTGCCTGATTCTGAATTTCTATAGTGATTAATTTATATTATTAGTATGCCCTGATCCGTTAAGACCTTCACTCTAGTTGTAATCTGCTCCTATGACCATGATTGTCACTCAGTATGCTCTTACCATGCCAATTCTATACCCCTAACAACTAATTATCTTAGATTAAACTTTCCTGACTTATTTTCCCTATACTATGTGATTTTGTCTGCCTTGTTGGTATAAGTTGTACTGTTTAATCCCTGTGTTTAGCATAATTTGATCCTCTAGGTTTTGAACTTGTTGCATTAGTGATAAGTGTTTGTCCTATTTGGCCTAAGGCTCCTTTGCCTATGTACCCTGTCATCCCAAAAGTCTAAGACTCTTTGCTTCTTATTAATATGTAACCCTGCCCAAATATATTAAGTGATACTTGCAGCATTAACTTGTTTTCTTGAATTCATGCAATCTCTGGGTTGACATGTTCACTATGTGATCACTTTGTAATGTTTACAAATGCACTTTTCCAAACCTTATTACTTTACTACTATTTTCATTGGTTGCTTCCCTATTCTTAGTCTCTAATTCTTGGCCAGCTGAAAGCCAAGGCCCCCCTCCCCCTAAACTTCCTATTAACCTCCCTAGTGTGAGCACTGCTCGGGGTCCACTCTGAGGCCCTTGTGAACTCTGACACGCTAGGGTCTAAGGTTGTTTGTCCACTTTCTTCTTGACTGCTCAATTTTGTCCCTCCTATGCCTACTGAATAAGCCAATTGGCTTGTGTAAATGACTGTTTTCCTGGATCCTTTGATCAAATATGGTTGTTGGGTTGGTCCAAATTCTTCTGTGTTTTATGGGCTATAATAAAATCTATGTGGAGACAAAATTGAAGGCCTAGCTGGGTTGGGTACGCTTTGGGCCTGTCTTTGGCCCACTATAGTTATTTCTATCACTTTGTAATTTATTTCATCATTGGGCCTGTAATAATTCTGTAATAACGATTGGGGTATTAGTGAAATTGGGAAAATGGGTCTATTCTAATGATTGCATGAAAGGGTAGAAATCCCGCCTATAGGGTCTGAGTGTCTAATTTGTTCAACATGCTTTATATGTTTGTTAGATACCCTGCCTATAAGACGTAAATCATCTCACTTGTTCACACGTTCCACTCTCACATTATTATCTGCCTACTGTATTGCAACACAGTGATTATTCGTCACGTTACTTCATGTTAGATGTCACGCCTATAGGAATATAATCAAATTAGCTACTATTACTATTATTCCTACTAAATTGCTCCCCTAGAAAGCATGTCCATAGGAATAAAAGGATAAAAACCAGTTTCGTTTGCCAATTCTTGGAAATCCTGCCTATAGGACTTTGTGGCTCACCTAGAAAGTATGCTGATATAATCAACGCTGGCAATTTTGAACTATCAAACTGTGTCACTACCTTATTTAGCAAACAAATTAGAAAGCATGCCTATAGGTATTGTAATGATCACAATCTGAAAATTCGTTGTTCTAAGAAAGCAACACTGTCTGTATATTTAAATACCGAATCGCCTAGAAGCCATGACCATAGGATATAAGGATCCCATTTCATCTTAATTCTGAAATTGTTTACTGCATCATTATGAACCTGTTAGCGTGCATTTGTTGCTTATATGTGAAGGCTAACTTGAGCCATTTACTGCCCTTATGTGTAGTACTACATGTTTTTGAACTGTCGCCTAGTTTTAACATTTTGTGAGCAACCTAAGTCAAGTCTAGAACCACCCAAAATAGAGTTCCAAATGCCTCCTAGACCATTGGTATGGGATGGGTAGTGCACGCATAAGGCATGATTTAGAATCAACTAGTACGCTTTAGGTAATAACTTAAACATAGTAATCGGGTAGCAGGAGATGATAGTCTGTGCCCGCTGAATAATACGAGTANATCATTTAAGTTGTTCATTGTCCTTTAAGGTATAGCCACGACCTTGTTGACGGAACTTCCATACTACTCTTCTGTTGTACTTAGACGCTTGGTAGACAAGTTGTGGGTTGTGTTTGATATGGGGAATTGAACTAGAAATGTTTGTATTTGGCAAACATGTTTTTCATTNTTCCAAATGCCTCCTAGACCATTGGTATGGGATGGGTAGTGCACGCATAAGGCATGATTTAGAATCAACTAGTACGCTTTAGGTAATAACTTAAACATAGTAATCGGGTAGCAGGAGATGATAGTCTGTGCCCGCTGAATAATACGNATTAGTGAAATCTTTTTAGTGCTTGATTAATGGAGTGCATCCCATCTTTATTCATGGATGAGTTTGGGTAGAAGGAAATCTAACAGGCTTGCTCGGCCGGGCNTGGGGTGATCCGTTCGGCTAAAAAACATAGGACCCCCCCATCCTGTCTTTAAATCAATTATTTGTGTTTATTCAAGGATTTTTGATAATAACTGCCTAAACCTCTTGTTTTCTCTTTGTTTATCTAACTAATTCATATAATTCGAGTCGGCCAGGACCCGCAGTTGTGGACCTTGAAGAGTGCCTAACACCTTCTCTTCGAGGTAATTTGAGCCCTTAACCAATATTTGGTAGCGCAGATTAGTTAAACCAGAGTTATCCTCAAATAGGTGCCCTAACGCACCTTAAACCCCTTAGGTGGCGACTATCCTCTTTTAATACTTCCTTAAAAGAGTTGTCACATGTCGAAACCCAATTTCGCGAGGAAAAGGGGGCGCGACAGGGATTGATGTGATATAATTATTCCCCTTATTTGGGATGCGATTGATGTGATAACATTATTCCCCTNTCGGTCGCGCTCCCTGAGTTTGGGGCGTGACAGTCAACTCTCCGGTCAAACTTCCAAACCTAAATAACCTATTTTTGCCATTTCAAGCCAAATTTGAATACGGACCTCTGAATAAATATCCGGACACACTCCTAAGTCCGAATTCACCATACAGAGCTATTAGAATCATCAAAATTCCATTATGGTGTCGTTTACACATAATTCATCATTCCCTTAATTATTTCAACTTAAGCTTTAAATATTGGTACTAAGTGTTCCAATTCATTCTNTGTTTATTCAAGGATTTTTGATAATAACTGCCTAAACCTCTTGTTTTCTCTTTGTTTATCTAACTAATTCATATAATTCGAGTCGGCCAGGACCCGCAGTTGTGGACCTTGAAGAGTGCCTAACACCTTCTCTTCGAGGTAATTTGAGCCCTTAACCAATATTTGGTAGCGCAGATTAGTTAAACCAGAGTTATCCTCAAATAGGTGCCCTAACGCACCTTAAACCCCTTAGGTGGCGACTATCCTCTTTTAATACTTCCTTAAAAGAGTTGTCACATGTCGAAACCCAATTTCGCGAGGAAAAGGGGGCGCGACAGGGATTGATGTGATATAATTATTCCCCTTATTTGGGATGCGATTGATGTGATAACATTATTCCCCTTAATTGGGATGATATGATTGATAGAAAAGGATGATGTCGATCAACACGGCATTGTGGTGGGATGGTCTAGCCGATCTGGTCGTGATCAAGCACCATGCCGCACACATGATGGTGATTGTACTGGAAATTGTAATTGAATTTGTGATTTTGGTTGATGTCTCTAATGAGATGGCCTAGCCGATCGGGTTGTGATCAGACTTTGTGCTAAAAGTACGGTGGTATTGGTATTGAGAGTGATGGTGGTCGATGTCTCTAATGAGATGGCCTAGCCGATCGGGTC
>AWOL01S0033948.1:12896-25448 GCA_000715115.1 Nicotiana otophora
TAAATAACCTATTTTTGCCATTTCAAGCCAAATTTGAATACGGACCTCTGAATAAATATCCGGACACACTCCTAAGTCCGAATTCACCATACAGAGCTATTAGAATCATCAAAATTCCATTATGGTGTCGTTTACACATAATTCATCATTCCCTTAATTATTTCAACTTAAGCTTTAAATATTGGTACTAAGTGTTCCAATTCATTCTAAAACCTCCCCGACAAGTCACCTAATTATAATTAAACACAGAATAAGCTGTAAATGGAGAAACAGGGCTGCAATACTCAAAACGACCGGTCGGGTCGTTATAGACACCCCATGCCACCTAGACACATTCAATGCAATCCGTACAGAACCATCACAACTCGAATACAACTAAAGATGGAAAGAGAGACACATGTGAGAGCTACCCAACAAATGTGACAGGCAGAACTCCCTGTCAGTACCATACTACGAATCCATTCCACAAGGGAGAAACAAAACATACGAACTAATCACAATAGATCCTCATTGCAACATAACTCCACCGCGACAGTTATCCCAGTACAAACATACCGACCCACACAAAAACATGAGGATCCCATCCTCAGCTCTGAATCACAAGTAGAATACACATCACACTAGCTGAAACCTTTCACCCTAAATTTGGTGGAACAAACTCACACCACGTAACTGACTCCCAATTCTTGTACATCACCTAAATCACGAGTCGTAGCCAAACCATCCAGAAATCACATCAAAACCTACCATATTAAGTAAAAGAAAGTTAATCCTACTCTCTTGGATCTCGATAGTGGACAATCTAAAATTATAGACATGGGCTACCACTATAGAATCTCTCAACAAGTTCTAACAAATAAACAGAGTAAACGAATCATGAAACACATCCATACATAAACCAAGGTAGGATGAATCTTACCAATAGATGGAACCTGACCGAATAATACTAATGCGTCTCTTTAACCAACCGAAACAATACATGTAATGACATCATCTAGTACACCACTCTCAGCCCAACTAGAAAAAACATAACAATGGACCTGGCCGCCCCCTATAGGACGAACATTACCCGCCTGACCTCCAAATCTAGCTGGCGAAGCAAATATAGCAGTAACTCGAGTGGAGCCCATAGCCTGAATACTCTGTTGTGGTACATCATCCTCAAGTCTGGGACAATCCCTTGCCATGTTCCTAGTATCCCCACACTTAAAGCAACCTCTCTGCTGACATGGCTATGGAAGTTGTCCTAAATGAGTACTTCGAGACCCATGGATATCTATAGCACCACGTCAAACCTGAAGTGCATATTGAACTGGCTGACCCAAAAAATCTCTATCATGATGCGCCCTGCCTCCAAAATAAGGATCAGTAGATCCTCCTGGTCCACAAGACCTCTTAGACTTTATGTCCTCCCTCTCTTGGCCTCGCATACCCTCAAACCTTTGAGTGATCTCCACAACATGCTGAAATAGAGTATCCATCTCCAACTCCCGAGTCATGCTAAATCTAATACCATAACTGAGTCATTCATTGAATCTTCAAAATTGATCTATGACTGTAGCAAACAAAGCAGGCGCATGTTGGTATAACTCATTGAATCTGAGAGAATACTATGACACTGACATAGTCCCCTAACGCAGCTGCTCAAACACTGTGCGCCATGCATCTCAAAGGTTGCGGGGAACAAACTCTCTAAAAAAGCATCTTTAAATATTGAGCCCAAGTGAGTGGGGCTGCATCAGCTGGACTACCCTCCCTGTAAGCCTCCCACCACCTATATGCTACTCCTAACAGCTAAAATGTAGTAAAGGCGACTCCGCTCATCTCCACAACACCCATGGTGTGCAGAATACGATGGCAATTGTCTAGAAAACCATGTGCATCCTCAGTAAGTGCACGATCGTAAGTAAGAGGTTGTTACTTCTTGAACCTCTCAAGTCTTAGTTGCTCCTCCTCAGATGCCTCTAGCCTGATCTCATGCTAAACCTAATTAACAAGTTGTGTTGGCATAACTCTCGGAACCTGATCAACACGGACTCACTACTCTGAAGTGTGGGCGGCACGGGTATGATGATAGCATTCTAGGAAGCTCAACTCTATTCAAGGACAAGGATAAAGATTAGGAATCTCAAAGAGGGCCTTTAACAAGATGTCAAGCTAAAGAGCTGCAAAACAAGGTCATTAAACTCCAAGTGCAAATAAAGAAGTTGTTAATTGGGAGAAAGAGCTTAAGGATAAAGGATATGAATTGTTTAGGTGTTACAATTATTTTATGGCCCATATTTCAAAAAGAGGAGTATTGGATCCCAAGAGACATCCTTTGAAGAAGGTCCTAATCAATCCTACTTTTGGACCATTTGGGCACCTAAAATGTGTCCAAACTTGCACCCCAATAAGTCCTACATGAAGCCACATTTTTATAACATATAAAGAACTTACTTTATGTCAAATAAGGGTACAATAGTCGTGCTAGAAGTTCAGTGCATGTTGGTGCTAAGTTGCTTGCAAATTTCCTTCAAGATTTTCAAGATTTCCAAGATTTCAAGATTGGTTTTGGACTTTCAAGATCATATCCTATGGTAGTTGGACATTTTTTCCAAAGTAGTTAGGACTTTATTTCTTTTTCAAATATTTATAAGGTTTCCAAGATTGGTTTTGGACTTTCAACATCATATCCTAAGGTAGTTAGACATTTTGTCCAAAGTAGTTAGGACCTTTTGTCCAAAGTAGTTAGGATTTGCTTTCTTTATTTTTTTGGTAGAATTAAGGGACTCCCTTTCTATATAAAGGGGTTTATTCTTTGTTATTAGGAAGCTCATGATAGACAATATCAACAAACATTGTGAGATTTTTCTTGTACTCTTGTGTGTGGCTACTCTTAGATTTATTCTTAAACCATCAAGAATCAACTTAAGGTGGTAAGATTAAACCCTTTTCGAAATCCTAGATCACTTCTAGGTATTCAAGAAAGGTGATAAGCTTAGGCTTGTTGTTGTTCTTGTTATTATAAAGGGTCGTGTTTCACAATCTCTCTCTTGTTTTTAATCCTCTACCAAAGGCGATTAGTTCTTTGTTAGCTAATTGTTGTTGCTAGGATTCAACTTCAAGAATAAACTTCTTGAATTCAATAATCCGTTTTATTTCATTTATTTATTTTCTTTTAGCTTCCGTGCGTTTTTCTTATTTTTCGTTAGTAACTCTTGTACCTCTATCGTGTTGTTTTTAAGTGGTATCAGAGCATAGGCTAATCAAGATTTCAATCTTGATAATCTTGGAAGGTCCTTGTATAAAACAAATGAAAATCAGCCCAAAAAAAGAAGATGTGTTATTGCTCATTTGTATTTTCAGAATTCAAGTATTATTTGGTTTCCAAGTCAAGAAAGGAAACAAGAAGAGGGGATCCTAGTTCTTGAAGATTAAGGTAACTTCTTTCCTTATTCTAGTCGGTTTTGGGTTTCTTAAATTCTTTCATTTTTTCTTCTACTAACCAATTCCTATTCTTCCTAGGCCTTGTCCTTCACTTTTCTTTTCTTTTTCTAACTCTACATTCTTATCACTAAGGTTGTGACTAGTAAGTTTTATTAATAAATCTAAAGATTAACAACTAATAGTTGCTTTGAGTGGAAAAAGGCAAGATAAGTGAAGATTAGAAGTAAAAGCCAAAATTAAGACATATTTCTTCTAATCTATGGCATGCTGTCTCAAATAGGTAGTTACAGTGGAAGGAGGAGAGCTATGAATCAACAACTTGAAAAGTCAAACTTACAATATACCGAATGGAAGGAAGACAATGGTAAAGTTACATGGTAAAGTAATGTCTGTGATTCATGCCCTTAGAATTGACAAAGTATTTGGCTACAACTTAATTAGCACTTATATGGTTGAGAAATTGAACTTGCCTTGTGTTGAGATTATTGAACCCTACATGTTGAAATGAGTAAAGGTGGATAAAAGAGTGTTATTGCCATTCTCTATTGGAAGGTATGAGGATGTGATTTGGTGTGATGTTATTTCCAGGAATAGTTTTCATATCTTGTTGGGAAGGCCATGGTATGTCGATAAAAGTGCTTCATATAGGATGGAAAAAATAGATACTCTTTTGAGGTTAATGGGAAGAAACTCATTCTTGGGCCTTTGACTCCCTCACAAATTTGTGAAGATGAAAAGATCGTTAAAGAGAATGTGGAAAAACATGAGAGAGAAAAGAATGAGAGGAGTAAGGGAGTTCNAGTCGGTTTTGGGTTTCTTAAATTCTTTCATTTTTTCTTCTACTAACCAATTCCTATTCTTCCTAGGCCTTGTCCTTCACTTTTCTTTTCTTTTTCTAACTCTACATTCTTATCACTAAGGTTGTGACTAGTAAGTTTTATTAATAAATCTAAAGATTAACAACTAATAGTTGCTTTGAGTGGAAAAAGGCAAGATAAGTGAAGATTAGAAGTAAAAGCCAAAATTAAGACATATTTCTTCTAATCTATGGCATGATGTCTCAAACCGGTAGTTACAGTGGAAGGAGGAGAGCTATGAATAAACAACTCGAAAAGTCAAACTTACAATATACCGAATGGAAGGAAGAAAATGGTAAAGTGATATATGTGATTCATGCCCTTAGAATTGACAAAGCATTTGGCTACAACTTAATTAGCACTTATCTGGTTGAGAAATTGAACTTGCCTTGTGTTGATATTATTGAACCCTACATGTTGAAATGAGTAAAGGTGGATAAAAGAGTGTTATTGCCATTCTCTATTGGAAGGTATGAGGATGTGATTTGGTGTGATGTTATTCCCAGGAATAGTTTTCATATCTTGTTGGGAAGGCCATGGTATGTCGATAAAAGTGCTTCATATAGGATGGAAAAAATAGATACTCTTTTGAGGTTAATGGGAAGAAACTCATTCTTGGGCCTTTGACTCCCTCACAAATTTGTGAAGATGAAAAGATCGTTAAAGAGAATGTGGAAAAACATGAGAGAGAAAAGAATGAGAGGAGTAAGGGAGTTCATGCTGATATTCCAAGAGAGGGAAAAAGAGAGGTTGACTTGAGTGAAAAGAGTGGGATGTCAAGTGAGGTAAAGAGTGATCTTTAGGATAAAGAAAAGAGAAAAGGCAATGAGATAAACAAAGTATATGAGGTAGAGAGAGAAAAACAAGAGGGATTGAGTGAAGAAAGGGAAAAACTCGTGAGTGAGAGAAAAGAGGCTAAGGGTGAGGAAAACGTTAGTCTTGTGATAAAAGCACAAGAGAGTGTAAGCAAGAAAATATTCTCTTTACTTCCTAACACATTAACTCTTTATTGTTTTTGTTCTTGTAAGTTTATGCAACCACGTGTTGAAATACCTTTTGAAAGGGGTGGTGAGGTGCAAAAGACTGTGGCAAAAGATCCAATTTGATTCCAACATGAATTTGGCGATATCTATTCTTGTTGAATGGTGGAAGATAAAAGCTTGGTTAAACTCTTTGTTATTGAAACTTTTCACTATTTTGATTCTTATATACAGGTTTATGACATGGAGTTGCATAAAATCATTGATAAGTGGGAGCAATTTCATAAACAAATACAAGGTGGTGATGTTCCATTGGTAAATAAGTCCAAGTACGGTATGTATAATTGGTTTATTTGCATTCTTGGACTTTCTAGAACACCCTAGGTATTTTTGGAGGTAATGAATTATACTCTTATTTCTTATGTTGGTGACTTTTGAATTTTTGTGGATGATGATATTTTGATGCACATCAAGTCATTATTTGTAATATCTAAGTTAAAGTACAAGAGTAATTTTCTTCCTTTTGAAATTGTGTATGACATAGATGATTATGTATTCCACCTTGGTAGAAAGAGACATGGAATTTATGAGAAGAGACTTGTGAATGAGTTAAACATTTCTTCTTCTCTTATTGAAGTGGCTAATGAGTTTTCATGTAATCAATTGCTAGAATGTGATTTTTGTTGTAGGGTGGAGAGTCATTATTTAAGTCATGTTCATTCTGAGCTTGTCTAAGTGTTTGCTACTAGTAAACAGGATATGAATGATTGTTGTGACGTTTACGATGAAATACTCTTTTAGGTAGAGGAATCCATGAGATTTGTAATTGTACATAGTTGGCTATATCATAAAAATGTCTTCAATGATACATGTAGTAAAAATACTTATATTAAATGGATGTGTGGTCGATCTTTTATAATTTCTTTGTCATGTATGCCTATGGACTACCTTACCGACAAGATCAAATTGCAAGTTCCATTGTATAGTGCATCTAAGAGAGGTTTTTATTGTATTAATCTAGGCAGGCTTAAATTTTATTGGGATGATGATGTCCATATGCTTTATAAGGGAGTATTTACACCTATTAGGATTAATTGGGTTAAATAGACACATGGTCACTATCTTATTTTATTCCCACTATTATTTCAGAATAGTGGATGTCATTTACTAGTGCGTGTTTTCGTTTTCTTGCAAGGTCAAATTTCGAGGACGAAATTTCTTCAAGAAGAGGGGAATTATAGCTTCATAGGAAGCTCAACTATATTCAAGGACAAGGATAAAGCTTAGGAATCTCAAAGAGGGCGTTTAAAAAGATGTCAAGCTAAAGAGTTGCAAAACAAGGTCATTAGACTTCAAGTGCAAATAAAGAAGTTGTTAATTGGGAGAAAGAGCTCAAGGATACAGGATATGGTTTGGATAGGTGTTACAATTATTTTATGGCCCAAAGTTATGTCCACGAATAGGAGTATTGGATCCCAAGAGACATCCTTTGAAGAAGGTCATAATCAGCCAACTTTTGGACCATTTTGGCACCTAATATGTGTCCAAACTTGCAATCCAATAAGTCCTACATGAAGTCATGTTTTTATAACGTAAACACGACTTACATGTTGTCAAAGAAGGGTACAATAGTCGTACACCTTATCTTCAATCCATANGTGGAGAGTCATTATTTAAGTCATGTTCATTCTGAGCTTGTCTAAGTGTTTGCTACTAGTAAACAGGATATGAATGATTGTTGTGACGTTTACGATGAAATACTCTTTTAGGTAGAGGAATCCATGAGATTTGTAATTGTACATAGTTGGCTATATCATAAAAATGTCTTCAATGATACATGTAGTAAAAATACTTATATTAAATGGATGTGTGGTCGATCTTTTATAATTTCTTTGTCATGTATGCCTATGGACTACCTTACCGACAAGATCAAATTGCAAGTTCCATTGCATAGTGCATCTAAGAGAGGTTTTTATTGTATTAATCTAGGTAGGCATNCAGGCTTAAATTTTATTGGGATGATGATGTCCATATGCTTTATAAGGGAGTATTTACACCTATTAGGATTAATTGGGTTAAATAGACACATGGTCACTATCTTATTTTATTCCCACTATTATTTCAGAATAGTGGATGTCATTTACTAGTGCGTGTTTTCGTTTTCTTGCAAGGTCAAATTTCGAGGACGAAATTTCTTCAAGAAGAGGGGAATTATAGCTTCATAGGAAGCTCAACTATATTCAAGGACAAGGATAAAGCTTAGGAATCTCAAAGAGGGCGTTTAAAAAGATGTCAAGCTAAAGAGTTGCAAAACAAGGTCATTAGACTTCAAGTGCAAATAAAGAAGTTGTTAATTGGGAGAAAGAGCTCAAGGATACAGGATATGGTTTGGATAGGTGTTACAATTATTTTATGGCCCAAAGTTATGTCCACGAATAGGAGTATTGGATCCCAAGAGACATCCTTTGAAGAAGGTCATAATCAGCCAACTTTTGGACCATTTTGGCACCTAATATGTGTCCAAACTTGCAATCCAATAAGTCCTACATGAAGTCATGTTTTTATAACGTAAACACGACTTACATGTTGTCAAAGAAGGGTACAATAGTCGTACACCTTATCTTCAATCCATACCATAATTTCTTTTGGGGGAGTTGTAGAAAGGGAAAAGGCAAGAACGAAAATGGCGCCTAACATTTCACTTTCTAGGCAAGCCAACGCCAGAGAATCATTTAAACCAAACCCTTATTTCTATTTAGTAAATAACAATAATTAGCTGAGATGAAATATAATAAGTGCGGAATAATATAAAAACTATATTAATTACTACCACCCGGATCTGGAGTCACAATTCATAAGCATTCTAGAATTCACTACATGTAATAGTCAAAAGAAATACAACTGTTTGAATGAAAGAAACAGTAAAACAGGAGGATAGATGGGGACTTCAAGGTCTGCGAATGCCGTTAGATCTACCTTGAGTCTCCGGATAGTGGGCCCAACAACTAAAATCTCAATCAACCCGAGCCGGTACCAAAATCTGCACAGAAAGTGTAGAGTGCAGTATCAGTACAACCAACCCCATGTACTAGTAAGTGTCGAGTGTAACCTCGACGATGTACTGACGAGGCTAAGGCAAGGCACCTACAAACCAATCTGTACAATCTAACAGTGTATATACAAATAACAATAATGAAGAGCTAGACAAGAATTATCGGGAGGGGTAAACATGCTGGGGGGAAATATCAAATAAAGAGCTACAGCAGAATGAAAACTGGAACAACAAATATACTATGAATCAACATGAGCACGAATACAGTAAAGGAAAAATGCACGACATCACCCTTCGTGATTTTACTCTCAATCTCACCATTAAATCAATAGAAACGACATGACATCACCCTTCGTGCATTAACTCACATATCATGGCACGGCATCACCCTTCGTGCTTTTACACTCACAATATGGCACGACATCACCCTTCGTGCATTAACACTCACAATATGGCACGACATCACCCTTCATGCTTTTACACTCACAATATGGCACGGCATCACCTTCATGCATTAGCACTCTCCCTTACCATAATGCAATGCATAAATAACAACAGGGAGATAGAATAACAAGTACAAGCCTTATTTCAATATTTGGTTCCACAATATCAAACTCAACTTTGAAATAAATACTCAATTATTATCAGAGAATCCGTAAACACGATAAGATCGATAAATGTAACAACACTAGTCTAAACACGTAACAATTGGGCATAGGAAAGAGACAATATAAGAAAAACGGGAGAAAACATGTAAATTGGTGGCCCATAAGTACTCGTCACCTCACATATACGCCGCTCACATGAATTTCACATAGAAAATAATCTAAGGTTCCTAATTCCCTCAAGTCAGGGTTAGACACAACCCTTACCTTGCTCCGAAGGCCACTTAATTCTCAATCACAGCTTTTCCACTAGAATGCACCTCCAAACCACTCGTATCTATTCAAAAATGACTCAATAATATCAAATATTTCTATACGAATCAATTATATTGCATAAATTAAATTTCCCAAATTTTCCTCCAAAAAGTTGAAAATCGACCCCGAGCCCGCTTATTTAAAACCCGAGGTTCGGACAAAAATCCATTTACCGATTCACCCCCGAGCCTGGATATATAATTGGTTTTGGAATAAGACCTCAAATCGAGGTCTAAATCCCAAAATTTCCCAAATCCCTAGTTTCTAACCTAACCCCTAATTCTACAATGAAAACTCTAGATTTTTAGGTTGATAATTCATAAAATGTAATGGGTAATTGAAAGAAAATGATTTAGATTCACTTACCAACACTTTGGGGAAGACAAAAACTCTTGAAAATCGCCTCTAGCCCGTTTGTTTTTATGAAAGTTGAAATAATGGCTTATTCCCGTTCTTGATTCTGTTTTATGCACTAGGCGATAGTGTGCATCGCGTTCGCGAGGCCACTGTCGCGTTCGCGAGGCCACTATCGCATTCGCGAAGAGTATTGGCTGCCAAGCCTTCGCGTTCGCGAGACCATGCTCGCGTTCACGATGAAGGATCACTGACTCTCCCCCAGGTATGCCTAACACTACGCGTTTGCGAGGAGCTGGTCGCGTTCGCGAAGGGTAACGCCTTCATCGCTTCTCATTCGCGAAGAAGAAAATTCCAGCTGACCAGTTTACTCTTCGCGTTCGTGAGAGTACCTTCGCGAACACGAAGAAGGACATGCCAGAACACCCGCTGCAGCAAAATACCATATTTTTGGAAAGTCCAAACATCCGTAGCCTATCCGAAACTCACCCGAGCCCTCGGGGCTCCAAACCAAACATGCACACAAGTCTAAAAACATCATACAAGCGCGGTTGCACGATTGAATTGCAAGAATAACACCTATAACTATGAATTTAGCACCAAATCGAATGATACTCTCAAGAATACTTTAAAATTACTATTTTCCCAACCGCACGTCCGAATCACGTCAAACCAACTCTATTTCTCACCAAATTTCACAGATAAGTCATAAAGTTTATATTGGACCTTTACCGGGCTCCAGAACCAAAATATGGACCCGGTATCAACAAGGCCAAACATCGACCAATTCTTAAAAATAATTAATTTTCAAACTTTTAATTTTTCATCAAAAATTGATAACTCAACCCATGTCCCATAGTTCGATACAGACCCACCGGGACCGTCAAAATACGGATCCAGGCCCGTTTACCAAATATATTGACCAAAGTCAACTAAAATCAAATTTTAAGGCAAAAATTCTTATTTTCATCAATTTTCAACATAAAAGTTTTTCGAAAACACGCCCGGATTGCGTGCGCAAATCGAGGAGGGTAAAAATATTATTTTTAGGGCTTAAGAGCGCATAATCGAGTTCTAAAATATAAGATGACCTTTTGGGTCATCACAGAAAAGGTGAGGGGATTTGGCGATTCATACGAGACTACATAATGTAATAGCAACGGGATTTGCAATTCTAAGGGAGCCCGGTATAATGTTTCTCAAGAATATCATATGGATTTTTCCCTACTTCAATCTCGTCGTTACGTGTTTCGTTGCGATTGGCGTTTGTTAGATGGATTGTCAACAGAATCGGCTCAGGTATGTTAACGCTATCCCTTCTTTCCCTTTGGAATGATTCAAATGATACAAACGAAACGATAAAATACGCAACATTCATAAATGTCGCTATTCATAGAAATACTAGAGGTTTCTATAATCTTGATTCCACATGTTTCTTATTATTATATCTTCTGTTCATGGGTCTCAAAAAAATATGTAGTTGATAAAGTTATCCGAAAGGCATATTGATCTTATGACATTCAGAGAAATCTTATTAACGCTCTTCTTATGCATTTCATGCATCTATACATGTACATTGACCCATGACCAGATGGCATTATATACGTGTATATTATATGTATATGGGATATGGGAAAAGGTTATGGCGTTATATATGCACCACCACATGATCAGTTGGTATACGTTGATGATTTGCCCACAGTGGCCGAGATGATATAATGGGATGCCCTCAGAGGCTTGATGATGTTATGAATGCATATACCTATGCATGGTATAACACTTAGATGTTGAGTCTTTTACTCCATGTTTCTCTACGTCTTTTATTTACTAAATTTTATTCCTTACATACTCGGTACATTATTGGTACTGACGTCCCTCTTGCCTGGGGACGCTGTGTTCCATGGCCACAGGTCCCGATAGATAGGTTGAGAGTCCTCCAAGTAGGATATCAACTCAACGGAAGATGTTGGTGCGCTGCATTTGCTCCGGGGTTATTTATTTGGTCAGTATGATTTAGACATGTATAGATTAGTATGGCAGGGCCCTTCCCCGACCTTTATGATATTTATGTATTCTTAGAGGTTTGTAGACAGATGTCATATATACGGATACTTGTATGGCCTTGTCGGCCTATGTTTTGTGTATATTAAGGATCATGCCGTCCTTATGGGCCCGTACGTCATATGTATTAGTCGGTATATCAGGTTGGCTCACCCTATATTGAGTATTCCCTCATGCTTTATTCTAGTTCTCTCATGACAGCCATTTTGGCTCATTTACCTATAATAATATGATACAAAAAGATACGTTACGTTGGTACTTGGTTGAGTAAGGTAGCAGGTGCCCATCGTGGCCCATCGGTTTGGGTCATGACAAAAGTGGTATCAGAGCAGTTCCATCGTAGGGAGTCTACAAGTCGTGTCTAGTAGAGTCTTATTTATGGGTGTGTTGTGCACCACACTTACAAGCAGGAGGCTATGGGGAATTTAGGACTGTCACTTTTTCTTCTTACTCTAGATCGTGTGGTGGAGCTCACTTGTAAGAATTCAGACTCCTAAATTCTATTTTATTCGTAATAAGATGATACCTACATCTAAAAGACAGCTGGTAAGAGATTGAATGTGGTTGTTGAAAAGTAGAGTCAGAGGAACTCGATTTTGCATCATGCTTATGATGAATAAATGTGAGGTCTTCAGCAGAACATGTGTTACTAAAACGTGTATGCTTCTTGATAAGGAGATTTAAGGAACGAATATCTACCCATATGGTGAAAAGTAATGAGAGATTCACAAGGTAGATACAAGTTTCAACAAGTAAAAGAAGCAAGGTGAAGAAGGGAACGAGGCGCCTAGTTAATGAAGATTATCAGGATTTACAACTCAGGTAGAGAAATATAAGCCTTTTGAGTTACCTTCAACAATAACAGATGTTTGTACAATCGGCCATACCCATCTCAATTG
>AWOL01S0033948.1:25488-46070 GCA_000715115.1 Nicotiana otophora
TGTTTGTACAATCAGCCACACCCATCTCAATTGTGCCCTATAGGAGCTAACAGATATGGTTTAAGAGAAGAACGGGATATCAGGATCCGGCTGGGGTTAGAGTAACCCAAAATTATGGATGGATTGTTTGCGTTAGTTGACATTCCAGAAGGATATTGCAAATGTGCTAATAGATCTCCTTGTGAGACACCTAGATGGTGCACTCTAAAATAGTACAGCTAGATATGAGTACTACAAAGATAGGCACTGGAAGCCTGGAAGGGATAAATATTAGGGTTAGCCCACTTCATTTTGGGGTCATGTATCTTTTGTTCCTTGTGTAATGTGTTTGAGGTATAGCCGGGGCCTTGTTATCGGCATTATCATAATACTCTTCTTTATCTATAGAGGCTTCATAGACATAGTGTGGGTATTATATTGGTGCTGGGAAGGTCAAACAATGTTATGTTATGGTGGTATTACTTGTTATGAAAAATGTGTGTAAAATTCGAGACTTTAAAATGATGAAACTATTGGTAATGAATTGGTATTATAGACATGATCACCTTATTGTCTAATTAATGAAAATATGTATTATCTCCATTTATGGAGTCAAACAACTACCTTGATAGTCCCCAACAGAATTAACTTTGAAATCTAACAGTTGCCGTATCCGAGAGCACCTGGATCTGCACACAAGGTGCAGAGTGTAGTATAAGTACAACCAACACAATAAGTAACAATACAAACCTATGGGCTGAAAGTAGTGATGAACTCCGCATGTACAATCCAGTATAAATAACGGTATAATAATGTAGGCATGCTTTCAAGTTCAACAGTTAAACTCAGTACAAGTGAAATAGATTAATACTGCATGATAATAGGAATACGACGTCTCAGTAGAATGACCTCACGTAAATACTAGTCACAATTATTCGGTCGCTCTATACTGTTTATGGCTAATCTAGCCCAGGGGTGTTGCAACCCGTATATATATACACATCGACTGACAGTCAGTCACTCAGTACTGTATAAGGCCGATCCAGCCCTAGGGTAATTTATCCCCAAATGTAAATAATACAACAAGATCCATGTCCAGGTAAATTCATTACAATACAAATAAGTAAGGCAAGTCCATGCCCTGGGAAAAATCCATCCCGAATATATATATAATCTGTAAGTAAGAAAAGTCCATGCCCTGGGAAGTCCATCCCGAATGTATATCATCATGTACGGTCACTAGGGGTGTGTACAGACTCTGGAGGGGCTCCTTCAGCCCAAGCGTGATATAAAGCCTTTATGGCCTACTGTAGGCGGGAAATCCCGATCCGTAAAATAATAAAGCCTATAATGCCTGTTGCAGGTAGGCAGCCCCGATCCATAAAGTAGTAAAGCCAATAAGGCCTGCTGCAGGCAGGCAAGCCCGATCCAGAACAATAATAATCTATAAAGACATTCTGGCCTACTGCAGGCGGGCAGCCCCGATCCATTTAATAATAACATATATAAAGCCAATACGGCCTGCTGCGGCATGCAGCTCGATCCCATAAATATGCTCATAATGGACGTATATGACTAAGTGAGAAATGTACATTTTTAAAACAATTAATTCAACAGCAACACGACCCCATGGGTCCCAAAATATAGGCATATAGCCTACACATGCTCTTTAATAAAAGCCTTAGCTCAATTTCTCTAACATGTTCAGATAAAAACATGATTCTTTAATCTTTACAACTTCACAGGATTTATTCAAGTCACAATTTTTATGGTGCACGTCCACACGCTCGTCAACTATCGTGTGTGTTACCTCCAAACAGTTTGTATAACACAAATTCGGGGATTCATACCCTCAGAACCAACTTTAGAAGTGTTACTTACCTCAAACCGTGTAATTCTTTACTCCAGTATGCCTTTTCCTCGTGAATTGGCCTCCAAATGCCCCGAATCTAGCCATAAATAATTCGATTCAGTCAATAAATGTTTGTGGAATTAATTCCATAAGCAAATGCAAGTTTTCCACAAAAATCCGAAATTACACTCCAAACATCGCCCATGGGGCCCACATTTCGAAACCCGACAAAAGTTACAAAATCAAAAAGTGTATTCAACCACGAGTCTAACCATACCAACAAGTCCTAAAACATCATACGAACTTAGTCGAACCTTCATATCACCTCAAATAATGCTGAAACCAATCAAATCAAGTCCGATTGACCTTAAATTTTGCACACAAGTCATAAATGACATAATGAATGTACTCAAATTTTCAGAATCGGATTATGACCCCGATATCAAAAAGTCAACCCCGGGTCAAACTTTCCAAAAATTTAACTTTTGACATTTCAAGCCTAATTCCACTACGGACCTCCAAATAATTTCCCGGATACGCTCCTAAGTCCAAAATTATCATACAGAGCTATTGGAATCATCAAAACTCTATTCCGGGATCGTTTACACATAAGTCACCATGTGGTCAATTATTTCTACTAAAGCTTCCAACATGAAATGTATTCTTCCAAGCTAACTCCGAAAATATCTTAAAACCCAAACTGACTATTCACACAACTCATAATACCTCGTAGGAAGTTATTCAAGACTTCAAATAGTTGAAAGGAGCATAAATGCTCAAAATTACCGGTCGTGTTGTTACAGCTTTTCTCCATGTTTAAGCTTAATTGACTATTCAAGACTATATATATGCCTAGAACCTATGCCAAATCTTCTATGTATACCTGCTATTCCCTGAAACCAACTTGTGATCGTATGAACTCTGTGTGCAAATGATGTTGCAATGCCAAAACAGACTCATTCTTTGCTTTGATGCTTTGTGCTCACCTATTGTTTGAGACTCCTAGGGTGAATTTCAATCCCTGTCTTATTTACTCTTCTTTACACAATGCCTGCTTACTTGACTTGCTTGAAGATCATCCTCTTCTCATTTGAATGCTCACTTATTGATTAACTGAGATTGTTTGCTTGCCCATATATTAAGCTCTGCGAATTAGTTGTTCTCAATAGATTCTTATGTTGAAGTTTCCATGTTAAGTCTATATCCCACTAGTCTTGCCTATGACACTGTTAGAATTCCATGTTCAAACCCCTTCTTAAGGCTCCTTAGGATGGTGTTTTGACCAAGCTTTGTTCTGGAACTTTATTTGAAATAGCCTTGTTGCCATTAAACTCTATTTCTGGAGTTACAACCACTAACCTTGTTGCATAAGTGTTTATATGACCTTATCTATATGTCTTGGTTAGAGGTGTTGTTGGTCAAAACTTAAGGACTGAATGTTTTAATTTTCAGAGCTGTTCAATTAACGCTGTGTGTAGTGTCATCTATATAGCTAATCTTAGCATCTTTTGGGTAAGAAATCATTCATCTGGTCCTAGTATGTTGGGCCTGCTTTGGAATTGGAAGAACGAAGAACACTGTTTGCACTTGGAGATTGGGCCTGCAGTCCATATGGAATTCTAAATCTATCTAAAGGCCCAATTATTATTGGGTTATTATGTATTCATATTTGTACATGTAATTATTCCATAGGGCCAATAATAATTTGCAAAAACACGATGCGGAGATTAGTGAAAAGGGTTGGGGTCTCCTAATTCTCGCATAAACGGGTATAGAGCATACCTATATGACCTACCTANATTGTTTGCTTGCCCATATATTAAGCTCTGCGAATTAGTTGTTCTCAATAGATTCTTATGTTGAAGTTTCCATGTTAAGTCTATATCCCACTAGTCTTGCCTATGACACTGTTAGAATTCCATGTTCAAACCCCTTCTTAAGGCTCCTTAGGATGGTGTTTTGACCAAGCTTTGTTCTGGAACTTTATTTGAAATAGCCTTGTTGCCATTAAACTCTATTTCTGGAGTTACAACCACTAACCTNTACCGGTCGTGTTGTTACAGCTTTTCTCCATGTTTAAGCTTAATTGACTATTCAAGACTATATATATGCCTAGAACCTATGCCAAATCTTCTATGTATACCTGCTATTCCCTGAAACCAACTTGTGATCGTATGAACTCTGTGTGCAAATGATGTTGCAATGCCAAAACAGACTCATTCTTTGCTTTGATGCTTTGTGCTCACCTATTGTTTGAGACTCCTAGGGTGAATTTCAATCCCTGTCTTATTTACTCTTCTTTACACGATGCCTGCTTACTTGACTTTCTTGAAGATCATCCTCTTCTCATTTGAATGCTCACTTATTGATTAACTGAGTTTGTTTGCCTGTCCCATATATTAAGCTCTGCGAATTAGTTCTCATTAGGTTCTTATGTTGAAGTTTCCATGTTAAGTCTATATCTCACTAGTCTTGCCCATGACACTNCCCACTAGTCTTGCCTATGACACTGTTAGAATTCCATGTTCAAACCCCTTCTTAAGGCTCCTTAGGATGGTGTTTTGACCAAGCTTTGTTCTGGAACTTTATTTGAAATAGCCTTGTTGCCATTAAACTCTATTTCTGGAGTTACAACCACTAACCTTGTTGCATAAGTGTTTATATGACCTTATCTATATGTCTTGGTTAGAGGTGTTGTTGGTCAAAACTTAAGGACTGAATGTTTTAATTTTCAGAGCTGTTCAATTAACGCTGTGTGTAGTGTCATCTATATAGCTAATCTTAGCATCTTTTGGGTAAGAAATCATTCATCTGGTCCTAGTATGTTGGGCCTGCTTTGGAATTGGAAGAACGAAGAACACTGTTTGCACTTGGAGATTGGGCCTGCAGTCCATATGGAATTCTAAATCTATCTAAAGGCCCAATTATTATTGGGTTATTATGTATTCATATTTGTACATGTAATTATTCCATAGGGCCAATAATAATTTGCAAAAACACGATGCGGAGATTAGTGAAAAGGGTTGGGGTCTCCTAATTCTCGCATAAACGGGTATAGAGCATACCTATATGACCTACCTACTTTGTTTGCTACTTTGTTCGACATGCTTTATTTTTGTACACACATAGAAACCATGCCTAGAGGAAATCACACACTCCACTTAACTAGCTTAATACTTGTACATTATTCAATAGCATGATTGTTTGACTAAATATTTTACCTACTCTCATGTCTACTTCTATATGATTATTAGAAAGCATGCCTATAGGGTTGTAATCATACAAACCTTTGTTAACACTCATCTAGATACCATTACTAAATGGGTCTTAACTAATTAATTAATCGGCTGCTTCTATTGTTTTATTATACTGCCACCTAGATAGCATGCCTATAGGATAAGTATGACAAAATCGAGTTCAAATACCAACCATAAGAAATCTTGTCTATAGTATATTGTTACATGCCTAGAGAGCATGTCTATAGAATCAAATGTTGGTAATCCCAAGTTTTCTGATTGCTCTCACTGCCCGTTGCTCAAACAACTTAGAAATCATATCTATTGGTTCTATAACACCTGTAATCTGCAAATTAGTTAATTTGGAACAATAGCACTGCCTGTACGACTTGAATTTAGAATCGTATAGAAATCATGCCTATAAGACTTAACGACTCAAATACTTCTTAATCCTGAAATGGTCTACTGTGTATCTTGGAACTCGTTTTCTTGCTTTGTTGCTATGTGCAGAGGCTAACATGATCCTCTCTTTGCTATTATGTGTAGTCCTACTTGTTTTGAATGCATGATTAGTTTTATCATTATGAGAAACCTAGGTGAAGTCTATAACCACACGAATAGAGGTCCAAAGCCTCCTGGACCATATGCATGGGACAGGTAATGCACACCTAGGATACGATTTAGAATTGAGTTAGAGCCTATTTAAGTAACAACTTTAGCATAGTAATTGGGTAGCAAGAGATGATAGTCTTTGCCTGCTGAATAATATGAGCAACCCCTACCTTAAGGTAGTTGCGAAGTATTATTTATGTTCCACGGGGTGATCCTTTAGGCTAAAACACTTAGGACCTCCCCCCCCCTCTTTCTTTATATGCTGGCTATCTACACTTAGTCATTTAACATAGACCAATGTAGTTGTATCCTTCTAATCATTAAGGATTTGTACTAATTCTCATGTGTTAAGATAAGACTCTTTGACTTCTATTTTTCCCTTTGTTTTTTTGATCACCTAGACTAATCACATAATCCACATAGTTCAAAATTCGACCGGGACCCACAGTTGTGGACCTTGAAGAGTGCCTAACACTTTCTATTCGAAGTAACTTGAGCCCTTACCCGATCTTTTTTGACACGGACTAGTCAAACAGAGGTATTTGCAAATAGGTGCGCTAACGCACCTTAAACATTATTAGGTGGTAACTCTTCTCCTTTAATGCCTCCTTTAAAAGAGTTGTCACACGTCAAAGCCCGCTTGCGTGAGAAAATGGGGCATGGCACCTATGCACCCCGACCACGCCCAAACTTTGAAGAAAGAAACCCCAAAAACTATACCCCGATTGCTGAACCATTAGCCCAGTTGTTTGAAAGGGTGAGGTGAGCCAGTTTGATATATCTAGTGGAAGGGAGAAGTCCCGACCAAACTTCCAAATACTTTGATGCAACCAAACGATGTGCCAAATATTCAGGTGTACCTGACCATGATATCGAGGACTGCTTCAGGATGAAGACTGAGATTGAGTTGTTGATCAAGAATGGAGCCATCCAATGTACCCCGGCTCCACTGAATGTGAATCATAACCCACTGTCAAAATATAGAAATCAAAGAGCTAACATGATCACTTTAGATGAAGATTATGATCTTAAGGGGACCATCATCATAATTGGGAATATCAAGGCTACAAGATTATGCTGAGGCGGCATAAGTTTGGAGGAAGATGCTAGTTAAAGAGTACTCCATGCAAGAACAATTAAAGAAAACCCTTGCACACATATCAATCATGGATTTGCCGATGAGTTTTGACAGTCGTAAAGATGCTTTGATAAAAGTGTTATATAGATTATGTGTGCCGAGCAACACTACTAGTGAGGTGTTGGCAGCAACCATTGGAAAGATGATCGAGACAAACATGATTTCCTTTCGAAGACGAGCTTCCTACAGAAGGCGTAGCTCATAATAGAGCCCTGCATTTCACAGTCAAGTGCATGGATAAGGTGGTGTCTCAAACGCTGGTAGACGGAGGATGCGGAGTGAATATTTTCATGTTCTTTACTCTATGACAATTGGGTATCCATTAGAGAGAGGTGAAGGAAAGACATGTAAGAGTGACCTTACGATGGGTCACAGAAGGACGTCATTTGAAAGGTCTATTTAGCCCTACAAATTGGACCAGTTGAATTCCCAATACTGTTTCAAGTAATGGACATATCGTCTTCATATAACCTTTTGCTGGGAAGGCCCTGGATACATATGGCAGGGGCACTTCCGTCCACTCTTTATCAATGTATGAAGTTTGAGCGGGATTGCTAGGAGATTGTAATTCATGATGAATAGAGCTGGTCAACTTATCTAGAACACGCAATTACATTCATAGAAGGATTGGATGGGGTCGTTTTAATGCGGTTGAGATCATGCAGACCATGGAGATAGAGAATACTTTGTCGAATATGGGTGTGCAACTGCTATACAGATAGAAGATGGCAATGAGAGAAATGATGAAGTACGGGAACTGACCAAGGACTGGGCTAGGGGCCCGATCAGATGGGATAACAGAGCCAATGGATCCAAAAGGACAGAAGGGTACTGTTGGTTTGGGGTATCCACCTACACTCCGAAAGATATACACCGGTAAATTTAGGAAGAAGGATTTTATGCAAGAGCGTGTTCCGGGTCCAAATCAGAGCTCGACACCAGAGAATGACATCATTGATTGAATGGGATGACTGTTCATGACAATGATCGAGGAATGCCGTGACACCGACCATTCGGGATGTCAAACCACGAGAGGCCTTGCTGAATTGGACCACCAACCCATCTCTGGTTCGCTGAGTGTATTGGTAGTGTGGAATTGTAGTAATTTTGAAAATAAAATGCATGATCAATTAAGGATTGAACCCTGCCTGTACTCTTTTGTCAATTGCCTCCTTGAACGCTCAGACATTCCTTTTGATGAAATAAATGAATTGATTTTCTTAAAGTCACTGCAAATTCATTTTTTGTTTTTGTTTATACTTAGTTTTGCTTTTCAGTACTCAAATTGTTAAAAAGTCGCGTTCCGCGATTATGACATGTAACAAATTGACTCTTTTAAATGACCTTTAAATTTTATGACTTGGTAAATGACCTTTAACTTTGAGGAGGTGGTAACTAATCTATTTGCTTGAGGACAAAAAAAGACTTAAGTTTGGGGGAGTTGATAAGTATTGATTTTAACCACGTATTAGTACCTTCTTAGTTTTAGTCTGCAAGTGTTGATGTTTCTTCCCAAAACTAATGAAATTGTGCGAATTGTAGGCATGTTGGAGAATTGGACCTCAACAAATAAATCTAACTAAAAAAGGAGTGTTCCGGCTCAGAAAGCAAGAAGGAGCGCAGCATGCAAAAAGTGCAGTCCACAAAAGAAAGTGCAGACCATAGAATTACCGTGGTGGCCGCAGATCTGCTACCTGAAGCTTAGAGGATATTTGGAAAAGTGCAGACCGCACAAAATTTATGGGGCCGCAAAACATGGTCGCACTGACAAGAATTCAAAAAGTTCAGGGAATGTGCAAAACGACCAAGTGTTAAGCCTTGCCAAAAGTACAGCTGCAGAAGGAAAAGTGCGACCGTAGAACCTGAAGTGTAGTGGCAGACTGAATTGTGTAGCTGTAGAAGTCCTACACCTGTAGAGGTAAGAAAAATGCATACCACACATGTGTGCGGCCGTAGAACCTCCCGAAGGACATTTTTATCAGCGAATTTTAGGCCACTATAGATAGACGTGAAACACTTTTTAAGGCAAGTTTTGTAATATTTAGTGTTGTAGTCGTCATACTTTGATACTTTGGGTAATTACTGACCATTTAAGGTGAAGAAATATTAGTTTTATCAATTTAATTTTGTTTTATTTCTTTAATTAGTTCTTCTTCTTTGTTTCTTCAATTGCTTTCATGAGTGCCTAAAGTTTCGCTAGGGTTGTGACCCAGACCTAGTGTGTAAACCTTATAGGTGATTAATGTAATGCGTGTTTATGATTTGGTGTTTATTATTTAGCCTTGTCCATGTATTATTTCTAGAATTAATGGTTGCAAATAATGATTCGTGCCTATTTGACTTGGTTTTACTTGAGAAAGAGGGATTTAGTCTAGGAAAATATGGCTAACAAGAAATTGGGCTAGTTAAGGTTTTGGCTAGCCTGATTAAAGAGTTTAAACTAGAGATAGGGAAAACCCAACTTGAGCTCATATCAACTATTTGAATTGATACCCGGTTGGGTATGAAAAAACCAATTTGGGAAAAATCTCGCTATATTCGAGAGGTATTGAGTGGGTAATTTAGAGTTGAGAGTTATAATGCACCCCGGTCACTAAAACAAGTTAACATAATTTACTCATTTGGCTAAAACCTAGGTGAAGGTTACATCCCTAGGACTTTTACACGTTTTCTAGTCGTTTTTCCTTAATTTATCATTGCTAGGGTTAATTTTAGAAGTAGAAAACAAAATCCCTTATTTGGAAGTACAATTGAGATATTTCATTTATGCTCACCAACTTTACAACCTAACACCCATATTTAACTTCCTGCAGAAATCGACCCCGACTTTTGATGGGTACTATTCTTCCAATGACCGTTTACACTCACTATTGAGTGCGCATTGGGTATGGATCAATATTTGGCGCCATTTCCGGGGAATTGTATGGTGTTAGCTATATATTTTAGTGTGTTCTTGAAATATCTTCTTTCCCTTCCATGTTACTAACTTGTTAAAAAACATCATAGGTACAAACATTGCGAACAATGAGCTCAGATATATGCCATTAGGGGACTTGGACGGTGAGGAGGAACAACTCGATGAGGTACCTCAAGTTCCACAAAAGAATCGGCGAGGCCGAGTTCCCCAAGAAAACGTGCCTGTACCATCTCCATCTCCACCACCTCAACCACAAGTGGCGCAACACCAGATCTTCTTAATGAAGGTTATGCTAGTGCAATAGTCCTCCCTCATATTAAGGCGGGCAACTTTCAAATTACCAATGTGATGCTCACTTTGCTAGGGCAACGAGGCTTTTTCACCGATGTGCCACATCAAAATGCCTATAAACATTTGAAGGGCTTTGTGGATACGTGTTGGGGGAGCAAGAAAACTAATGTTTCTGAGGATTTAAAGCTTTATATTGGTTGGAACGTTTACCAAATCATTCAATACATACTTGGGATGAGTTGGTGAATAAGTTTATTGCTAAGTTTTTCTCTCCCGGACATATGACTACTCTTAGGGATGAAATATTGGCTTTCAAGCAAGAGCCAAATGAACCTTTGCAGGAGATTTGGGAGAGGTATGAGATAATGGTGAAGGAGTGTCCGAAAAATGATATGACCGACAATATGATCCAGAAAACTTTCTACCATGGTGTCAATACTACGAACCAATGCATGGTAAATCAATTGGCCGGTGGACACTTTATGACAAAACCTTATGCAAAGGTATGTGAGATTCTTGATGCGATGGTGGAACCATTGTCGGCTAGGCAATCCCGAGCTAATGATCCACAAGGTGATCCCAACATGAAGCAACTCCACAAAGAGTTGCAAGACCATGGGAAATCCATTGCCGAATTAACAACAACCATGACTCAACTAGCAAAGGCCTAGCTTAATCAAGTTCAATCTCCTAAGCAAGTGCATTCTATGGAGGGAGTAAATGTATTTGTGATCAAGAAGAGGACCAAGGGTCCACAAATGCACACCTGAGTGGAGAATTATGTGCAAGATGATGGTGATATTGATCAAGATGATTCATATCATGAGAAAGAAGAGGAAGGTCAATATGTGAACAATTTTCAAGGGCAAAGAAACAACATCCACGGCTCAAATCAACAACGATGACAACCACAAAATATCCAAGTCAATTAGCTCTAACAATCAAGGCAATTGGCATAATAACAATAATCAAGGAAATTGGAGTGGAAACAATCAAGGAAATTGGGGAGGTAACAATCAAGGTGGTTGGGGAAACAATCAAGGCAATCATCGGTCGGTTTTTCAAAGGCCCTCAATGTATCAACAACCGAGCAACCCACCTCCTTATCCTTCCCATGGTTCAAGTTCTTCAAAAACATAGATGGGTCGTATTGAGAATATGTTTAAGCAAATGATGGAAAAGTAATGCCAATTCGGATGCCCAACTTACCTTATACAACACATTAATGCGTAATCTAGAAGTTCAAATATGGCAAATCTCTCAAGCTCTAAATTGTTGTCCTAAGGGTGCATGACCAAGTGACACGGCGTAGTTTAGACAACCTTGGTTCAAAATCAATTAGGACTTAAAGGGTTTTAGTTTAGGCTTTTGGTTACGGTAGGGCACAATTTTGGTTAGAGTGACTCAAAACCTCCCTAAGCATTACAATGTTTCAACAATCAAAGTAGACTTCTTTCAGGCACCTTTCCACCCTTTCTTAATTTTTCATTTCATCACCTAGTCTTCCATTTATTTACAATAACTCTATCGCAAATTCATTTGTTTTTCTTGAAAATATATTGCAGGATTTTATGATCTGTAAATATATACACAGGAACACCATATAAATTATGCTGCCATATCTAAAGTGCATGGACAATCGCAACTAACTGGAAGTCATGGGTCAGATAATTCCTCTCATTCTTCCTCAATTTCCTTGAAGCGTACGCAATTACTTTCCCATGTTACATCAAGACACATCCTAACCCAATACATGAGGCATCATAAAACATGACATAAACCTGTCGACCCTCTGGAAGTGTTAGAACTGGTGATGAGGTCAACTTGTTCTTAAGCTCTTGGAAACTCCGCTCGCAGGCCTCTGTTCACTGAAACTTAGCTTCTTTCTGAGTTAGCTTCATCAATGGTACTGAAAGGGAAGAAAATCCCTCTACAAACCTTTGGTAGTATCTTGCTAAGCCTAGAAAGCTACGAACCTCTGTCGGAGTGGTAGGTCTAGGCCAGGATTTCACGGCCTCAATCTTTATAGTGTCTACCTTTATACCTTCATCGGATACAATATGTCCCAAGAATGCTACAAACCTCGACCAAAACTCACATTTAGAAAACTTAGCATACAACTTACGATCACAAATGGTTTGGAGTACTGCTCGCAGGTGGTCCGCATGCTCCTCCGCTGAACGTGAATAAACCAGAATATCAGTAATAAATACTATCACGAACAGAGCTAGAAATGGCCCAAATAGGCTATTCAATATGTCCATAAATAGGGTGGGTGCATTTGTCAACCCGAAGGGCATGAAAAGGAACTCAAAGTAGCCATTGCAGGTCCTGAAGGCTGTCTTCGGAATATCTCTCTCCCAAACTCTGACCTGGTGGTACCCCAACCACAAATCTATCTTTGATAAGTATCCACCCCCCTACAACTGATCAAACAAGTCAGCGATCCTTGGAATTGGATACTTATTCTTAATAGTTACCTTGTTCATCTAGCTATAATCGACACACATGCTCAGTGAGCCATCTTTCTTCCACCCAAAGAGTACTGGTGTACCCCAAGGTGAGGTAGTGGGCCTGAGGAAACCTTTCTCCAACAAATCTTTTAACTGCTCCTACAACTACTTCAATTTAGCAGGTGCCATTCTATAAGGAGGGATGAATATTGGTTGAGTTCCCGGAATCAAATCGTTGCTAAAATCAATTTCTCGCTCTAGAGGAATACCTGGAACCTCATCTGGAAACACATCTGCGTACTCTCTGACTATCGAAATACACTAAAGTGTAGGTATCCCAGCATCTGCATCTCTAACTTGCATAATATGCTAAATGCACCCTTTTGCGATTATCTTCCTCGCCTTTAGATAGAAAATAAACCTACCTCTAGGTGTCGCAGTATTACCTACACATTCAAGGACTGGCACACCCGAAAAATGCAATATGACTACCTTTGCTCGGCAATCAACTGTGGCATAGAAAGCTGGCAACAAGTCCGTGCCCATGATAGCATCAAAATCCATCATCTCTAGCTCAACTAAGTCGGTTGAGGTCTGTCGACTACAAACTATCACCATACAACCTTAGTAAACCAGTATAGTAATGATTGGTTCTCCGACCGGTGTAGATACCGCAAAAGGATCAGTCAGTATTTCAGGCACTATACCAAACCTCCCTGCAACAAACGGGGTAATATACGATAAAGTAGATCATTGGTCTATCAAGACATAAGCATTGTAAGAGCAAATGGTCAATATACCTATCACAACGTCTGATGAAAACTCCTAGTCCTATCGATGCACTAAAGCATAGATACGATTTTACTTACCACCTGGACTGGAACCTCTACCTTTGCCTCGACCTCTACCAGAAGAAGACTGAGACTCACACCTAGAAGGATGCACGGACATAGATGATCATGTTGTTGAACTAGCTGGTTGTATCATACCCCCAAAATCTTTATTTGACCAATCTCGCATCATATGCCCCAGACGCCCAGATGTATAATAAGCATTGGAACCTGCTCGGCATTAGCCCAAGTGTCCTTTACCTCAGATGTCACACCACGGTGGAAATAACCATGTTTGCCTTAATCCTCAGTATTGTTGCAAACCCGACGCCCGTGAGCTCTCACTTGGTCCTAACTGAGCATAGCGGTCATACCTGTAACCCTATAACTGGGGTGGTGGAGGCCTAGGTGGCCGTCCGAACTACTGGGGCCTATAACTACCCCGAGACTACTCCTAAGACCTGGAAAATCTCATTCTCTTCCGCTGCCCTTGCAAACTCCTCTCTGTATCCTGCTGCCAACGCCTGCCCCTTTTTATATTCTAGGCAAATGCGTGAATCCGAGAGATATCTATACTATAATGCAATGCAGTAGTGGCACTTGCCTCGGTCAACTCTAGGGCCAACCCTGCTATAAACCTGTGGATCTTGTCCCACATAGTAGCAACTATGGATGAAGCATATCTAGCCAATGAGTAAAAACAGAGCCTGTCGGATCTCCCGAGGGAAGGTAGAAATTGATCGACTCGAGCCTGTCAGATCTCCCGTGGTAAGTACTGGTCAAGGAAGGCATTTGAAAAATTCTCCCAAATAGCTGGAAGTGCATCACGTCCTCTGGACCTCTCCAATCCCTCGTACTAGAGGATGGCTATATCTTAGAGTCAAACAACTGCTAGCTCAACTGCCTTTTTTTCTGTGGCATGCATAACCCGCAAGATCCTATGAAGAAGATCTATGAAATCCTACGGGTCCTCCCTCTCAACTGTCCCTGTGAATCCTGCGGGACTCAAAGCTATAAACTATCATACCCTTGAATTCCCAGACCCCTCAGAAGACCCTACACTAGCTGATGCCCTAGCATGTTGCTGGGTAGCTACCAACTGTGTTAACTAATCCACCATACTCCTCAAGTCCTAGTCTGATGGAAGTGGAGAGGGAACTGGATATGCGGTATCCCTAGTAATCTCCTCAGGTGGTGGAGGAGCTGGTAATGGCTGGGTAAGGGTCTCGCCCCGGGCCTCCGACTAGGCCCCATCTACAAGGGGTACACTGCTGGACCCCTCACCCACTGTTGTATCTCTCCTCTTACTAGTCGTAGTCTTCCTAGTTACCGTCATCTCTGTATGCAAGCAAGAATACGTAAGTTTAACTCAAATTTCCTATAAATCAGTTCTACAGCACGATTTTGATTTTAAATAAGGCTAACCAACTACTAAATGCCATATAGTTCCCTTCTTATATAATGTGGTGCATAACATATCTGTAAACAAGACCCTACTAGACACGACTTGTATACTCCCTAGGATAGAACTACTCTGATACCAAGTTTGTCACACCTCGAACATGGGGGAAGAGACTGGCATCCGGTACCTCACTTAACCTAGCGTACCAAAAGGCGACTGAGTGACTCTAAACCTACAATGTCATATTTTGGCTATAGGGCCACGTTCCAAGATAATTTGCAAAACAAAATATAAAACTAAACGGAAACTAGCTCTAACTGAACATCAATATAAAGCTGGGTCGACAAGGCCGTCATAACTACTACAGCTGAAAAACCAACAACAATATACATACAAGGCATACAAGCCCAACATAATGCACTAACTGACAGGATATGTCTACAAGCCTCTACTGATGGATGTATTGTGGTTGGAACAGGGCCTATGATATATACACAATATGTAATCAAAACCCTAGGCCTGGCAACTCCGAAGGACATGGAGCTTATCGATCACGCTGATCACGGACAACACCTACGGAGGAGGTTTACTAGTCTGTCTATCCGAACCAGCATGCATGGAATGCAGTGTCCCCGAGAATGGGACATCAATACAAAATAATGTACTGAGTATGTAAGAAAATAGAATAACTGAAATATGAAACTAAACTGATAATTTAATAACTGAATGTAACTGGGAGTCAAACGATTATCTGGATATATACTTACCTACTGATACTGACTCAACTATCTCAATATAGTAAGTAAAATAGTTGCCCGGCCCTATAAGGCTCAGAACGTGTAACTTCTCGGCCATACTAGGCTCGGTATCTCGGACATTCTGGGCTCGCTCATAGGCGCTCGGCCACAATAGGCTTGGTATATAACGTACCATCCGATCAGAATTTTCCCAATAGGGGCCTGCCCACCGATTATAGCTCGGTTGTGGTGCAAATACTGTAATATTGTATATATATAGACCCTATACCCTCTTGACTGAAAGAAGATAATACTTAACTGAATAGAAAGTCCCAAAAATGGAGAGTACTGTAACTTTTGACACTAGGATAATGTGAATAAATTTAGGAATAGAAAATTCTCTTTATGTCTCGTTATCAAACACATGTAGTTTTGAGATCATACCAAAATGAAGGAAAGATTTAGCCTTAACATACATTATCACAATCTTTCCAATAACCACGTTTAACTCATCTCTTCGCACCTTAATCTACAACAACGATAATAATACTATCATTAAGTTATAAAAGGTACAACTATCGAATAATGAACGATAGACTTATTTTATATTAAAACGGACAGCATGTCTCCTATGATATTCACTTCCTCCAAATTCAAGATAACACCAACAACACAATAATACAATAATAATAACATATATACATTATTTTCCAATCTTATATACACCACAAAATACTACAAAACAGCCCAACACATCCGAATCTCTTCATACACAAAACGACCACCGTAGTAGTGTCAAATAGCTCGAAAATGTTATGACGAACAACCAACCCCCCACCCTACATTGTGTTGTTTTTCCACACCCTTTATCCTCCAATTCTCACTAAAATAGTAGAAAAACACGCAATTCAATAGCAACACTAAACGGTCCACTACAAGTTAAATAACTCGAACTCACGGCTTTCGGTCACCGTCCCGTGAGTTCTTAAAGATATAGGAACGACTTCCCATAAATTTAAAGCAAGAAAAATGGATTAAATAGAGCATTAAACTTAACTTATATGTTGAATAAATCAGCTCCTTTTTTGGTTCTTCGAACTGTAGGTCTTTCATCCAACTAGAACATGAAAAGGAGAGAAGATCAATTAGGGTTGTGAAATGTTTGGAAGGATGTTTGCAGGGGTTTAGGTCTAGTTATTGTGCCCTATGATCAGTGTATTATATGAAGGAAATAGGGATTTAAAATTTCTCTTTGGAAGACCCGAACTGGCCCATTTTTGGACATATATAATCCTCTCATTTAAGCAAGTAGGTGACACACCTACTTGTCACCTAGCAGTCTGCGCAGTCTTGCACAAACACATATATCTCTCAACTCCGATGTCGTATTGACAAATGGTTAAATGTGTTAGAAAATAGACTAATAGATATTCAATTTGATGTATGTAACACCCCATAACTCTAAGTATATTGGGAGAAAATTGCAGTTACATTTGACCCAAATTCAGTAAAACTTATGAACGTAACATGTGATGACTTTCATCGACTTTTGTTCCACAAATCGCATGACCTCAAACTTAACACATGACTATAATTAAAATAAAATAAATCACAACATAACCTTCTTATCATGTTAAGAACCCTAGTTTGCTTATGAGGCACTTTTACGTACGAAAACAAATAGGGTGTAACATTGCTATCTTTACTGACACTTCGCATTTGCCAAGTTGATGTCGCAATTGCGACATCTGAGACCGTTTTCTATATTTCTTCTTTTCAACTTCTTTTTGACTCATTTTCACTTGGTTTATTTATGATCACTTCTAAATCACATAGAACCTGTAAAATAGAAGTAAGAGACATTAAACCCACGATTTTATCAATCAAACATAGGAAACATCTAAGCTTAAACACGAGATAAGTTGGTAAAATACCAACTTATCATCCTCCAACTCCCTACCCTCAAAGACTTTCCAAGAAAAATGGTGAGAATCAATTCAAGAAGTTCATTCAAATGATGAAGATTCTTTCAATTAATGTTCCATTTGTAGAAGCTTTGGAATAAATGCCCGGTTATGCAAAGTTTATAAATGATTTTGTGACTAAGAAGCGGCCAATGAATTTTGAAACTATCAAGGTCACTCATCAAGTGAGCGAAATTTTTCATTCCATTGCTCCTAATTTGGAGGATCCCGGTACTTTTACGATTCGTTGAACAATTAGGAGTACCGAGTTTGCCAATGCTCTTTGTGATTTTGGGGCGAGTATCAATTTGATGCCCTGTTCGGTTTTCGAAACATTGGGAATTGCGAAACCAAGACCCACATCTATGGGTTGCAAATGGACGATCATACCATGAAGAGGACGTTGGGTGTGATTGAAGATGTTTTGGTCCAGGTTGATAAGTTCATTCTTCCGACGGAATTTGTTATTCTAGATGTGAAGTCGATTATGAAGTGCCTATCATTCTTGGGAGACCTTTCCTTGCTACGGGTAAGGCTCATTGTGATGTGGAAGGTGGAGAACTCACTTTTCATGTTGGTGATGAACAACTGGTATTCCTAGTGTATAAGTCTATGCCACAACCAAATAACAATGAGGAGTGTTTTTGTGGATTTTGTGATCGATATTATTGTTGATGATACAAGTGCTATAATCAATATTGGTGATATGTTGGAAGCCGTTTTGATAGATTTTGGTGATTACGAGAAGGATGGTTTCATGGAATGTGTGAATTCTTTGCAAGTAATGGGGTTGTACAACTATGCACCCCGAAAAATATCTTTGGATCTTGAGAATAGGAAGACTCCTCCTACAAAGCCTTATATTGAAGAGCCACCTACTGTGGAGTTGAATCCATTACCTCCACACCTTCGGTATGAATTTCATACCCCTTGTTCTACTTTACCGGTTATTATTTCCTCTTGTTTGACTAACGTGTAGGTTGATTCCACATTGGCGTTGTTGCAAAAGAGGAAGAAAGCTATTGGTTGGACTTTGGCNTTATGAAGTGCCTATCATTATTGGGAGACCTTTCCTTGTTACAGGTACGGCTCATTGTGATGTGGAAGGTGGAGAACTCACTTTTCATGTTGGTGATGAACAACTGGTATTCCTAGTGTATAAGTCTATGCCACAACCAAATAACAATGAGAAGTGTTTTTTGGATTTTGTGAGTGATATTATTGTTGATGATACAAGTGCTATAATCAATATTGGTGATATGTTGGAAGCCGTTTTGATAGATTTTGGTGATTACGAGAAGGATGGTTTCATGGAATGTGTGAATTCTTTGCAAGTAATGGGGTTGTACAACTATGCACCCCGAAAAATATCTTTGGATCTTTAGAATAGGAAGCCTCCTCCTACAAAGCCTTATATAGAAGAGCCACCTACTGTTGAGTTGAATCCATTACCCCCACACCTTCGGTATGAATTTCATACCCCTTATTCTACTTTACCGGTTATTATTTCCTCTTGTTTGACTAATGTGTAGGTTGATTCCACATTGGCATTGTTGCAAAAGAGGAAGAAAGCTATTGGTTGGACTTTGGCGTATATTCGGGATATAAGCTCACCTTTTGCTTGGAAAAGATCAAGTTGGAGGATGGTGTTGAACTATCCATTGGACATCAAAGAAGACTCAATAAGGCTATGTAAGAAGTTGTCATGAAGGAGATTATTAAGTGGTTGGATGTCGGGGTTGTCTACCCCATATCCGATAGTTCATGGACCTTTACGATTCAATGTGCCCCAAAGAAAAGGGGCAACAATGTTGTTACCAATGATAATAATGGGTTAATTCCTGCAAGAACGGTGGCCGGTTGGAGGGTTTGTATGGATTATCGTAAGCTCAATAAAGTTACAAGGAAGGATCACTTTTCACTTCCTTTCCTAGACCAAATGCTAGATAGATTGGCCAACCAAGCTTTCTATTGTTTTCTTGATGGGTACCCATGCTACAACCAACTTTGCATTACTCCAGAAGATCAAGAGAAAATAACCTTTACATGTCCCTATGGTACTTTTGCTTTCAAGTGGATGCCTTCTGGTTTGTGTAATGCACCGGTGACCTTTTAATAGTTTATGATGGCTTTTTTCACTGACATGGTGGAGGACTACCTTGATGTTTTCATGGATGACTTCTTGGTGGTCGGGGATTCTTTTGATGGTTGTCTTGCAAATTTGGACAAAGTATTGGCTAGATGTGAAGAGACAAATTTAATGCTCAATTGGGAGAAACACCATTTCATGGTTGAGGAAGGCATTGTCCTTGGCCATAAAATCTCAAGGAATGGAATTCAAGTTGACAAGGCGAAGATTGAGGTGATATCTAAGCTTCCACCCCAAACTTCGGTGAAGGGTGCGGAGTTTCCTAGGCCATGTGGATTTCTACCGGCAGTTTGTCAAAGATTTCTCTAAAGTGGTGTACCTATTGTGAAAGATCCTTGAGAAGGATGCCAAGTTCCATTTCAATGATGATTGTATGATGTCTTTTCAACTATTGAAACTCCAGTTGACAACTACTCATATCATTACCGCTCCAAATTGGAGTTTGCTTTTTGAACTAATGCGTGAAACAACTGACGTAGCAGTTGGGACTGTTTTGAGGCCACATATTAACAACGTTTTTCATCCAGTTTCCTATACTAGTAAGATGAGGAAGAGTGCCCAAGTCAGTTACACCGTTATGGAGAAAGAGCTCCTTGATATTGTATTTGCCATTGAGTAGTTCCGATCGTACTTGATGGGTGCCAAGGTTATTGTCCACATGAATCATGTAGTGCTTCGCTATCTTATGAGCAAAAGGGATTCTAAAGCTCTGTTGATGAGATGGGTACTCTTGTTGCATGAGTTTGATTTTGATATTCAGGATAGGAAAGGTAGTAAAAACCAATTGGCAAACCACTAGTCTCGTTTGGAGAAGGAGGGGAGGCCACATTATGGCCTTGAAATCAATGACTCCTTCCCCGATGAGAAACTATTGGCAATTTTAATGAAACAGGTGTCGTGGTTTGCGGACTTGGCAAATCTTCTTTTGCGTGGAATCATTCCGGTTGAGTTCTCTTCAAACCAAAGGAAGAAGCTCAAAAGAGATTGTCAGATTATTATTGGGATGAACCATACCTTTTCCG
>AWOL01S0033955.1:22393-36691 GCA_000715115.1 Nicotiana otophora
TGGAGGTCCGTTGATGAAGAAGACTCCAGAGGAGATAGTCACAATTCTTGATGAGTTATCTGAAGATGCTAATCAATGGCCCTCTGAGAGTGCGGAAAGAAGAAGATGAACTGGTGTTCGCCAGGTTGATGCTAACACATCTGTGCAGGTATAACTTGATGGTATGGCCAAGGAAATAAGGAAGCTGACCTTAGCCTCGATACAAAATGAACCTCACGTAGCTTGTGATATATGTGAAATAGGAAACCTTACTCATGAGTGTCAAGCCTCAAGTGAGGAGGTGAATACTGTGGGAAACTACAATTTTAATGCAATGGGTTAGAGGCACCCCGATTTTTCACGGAGTTCACCTGGGGGTACTGCAAATGCATGGCAACAAAATAACTCTAGATCCCATAGACAAGGAGCTCTAGCATTCCAAAATCAGTAGAGGCAGCAATTTCAGCCTCAACAGCCCATTCAGTCTGGCATAGAAGATCTTATGAAGGCCTTCATTCTAAAAACTGATGAGAGGCTTGAAACTCATAGCGCAGCTATACGTGAACATGGAGCAGCTATCAAAGAATTGGGCACTGGTTTTCGAAACTTAGAGAGACAAGTGGGACAGATTGCAACAATATTATCTAAGAGAGTCTCAGGTACTCTGGCAACTGATACTGAGAGAAATTCCAAAGAAATAATGAATGCTATGACCTTGAGAAGCGGGAAAGTGTTGAAAGATACCACTCCAATCCAAAAAGAGGTGGTACTTGAAAAGGAAAATAAGGAGCAGCTGGATAATGATATTGATAAGAAGAAGAAAGGCAAGAAGAGAGCTGACAAAAAGAAGAATAAGGAAACTTCGAGAAGGGATAAATCTAATGAGAGCGAGCATATATCTGCTCTACCTTTTCCTCAAAAGTTATATAGAGAAAAGCTGGACAAGCAATTTGAAAGATTTCTGGATATGCTGAAACAGGTTAATGTAAATTTGGCATTCACAGAAGTGCTCCCCNCTTGCCTGGGAGACCACTTGGCGATTATGCTAGACCGATCTACAATTAAGGATTATCCAGTGTTAGACCACCTCCAGTTGCAGCAAACAACTTTGAAATGAAGCAAGGGTTGCTTCAAACCCTTCAAATTGTTGTGTCTTCATAGGGAAGCCAAACGAAGATCCAAACACACATCTAATGGACTTCGAGGATATTATGAACACCTTTCAATACAATGGTGTGTCACAGGATGCAGTTTACTTAAGGGAATTCCCCTTCACACTCAAAGATGATGCAAAGCAATGGCTTCGAAGCTTACCCACGGGATCAATTAGAACATGGGAGGAGATGACCAGACAATTTCTTGATAAATATTTCTCCTCAGCTAAGACGGGCAAGTTTAGAAAAGAAATCCATAAATTCCGCTAGAAAGAGAATGAAACTGTTTTTGAAGCATGGGAGAGGTTAAAGGAGATTGTTAGAAAGTGTCAACATAGTTAAATTGAGCTCTGGATGCAACTCCAGGACTTTTGGGATGGATTGACACCAGCCTCACGTAGAACATTGAGCAATGCAGTTGGAGGTCCGTTGATGAAGAAGACTCCAGAGGAGATAGTCACAAATCCTGATGAGTTATTTGAAGATGCTAATCAATGGCCCTCTGAGAGTGCGGAAAGAAGAAGATGAACTGGTGTTCGTCAGGTTGATGCTAACACATCTGTGCAGGTATAACTTGATGCTATGGCCAAGGAAATAAGGAAGCTGACCTTAGCCTCGATACAAAATGAGCCTCACGTAGCTTGTGATATATGTGAAATAGGAAACCTTACTCATGAGTGTCAAGCCTCAAGTGAGGAAGTGAATACTGTGGGAAACTACAATTTTAATGCAATGGGTTAGAGGCACCCCGATTTTTCACGGAGTTCACCTGGGGGGTACTGCAAATGCATGGCAACAAAATAACTCTAGATCCCATGTACAAGGAGCTCTAGCATTCCAAAATCAGTAGAGGCAGCAATTTCAGCCTCAACAGCCCATTCGGTCTGACATAGAAGATCTCATGAAGGCCTTCATTCTAAAAACTGATGAGAGGCTTGAAACTCATAGCGCAGCTATACGGGAACATGGAGCAGCTATCAAAGAATTGGGCATTGGTTTTCGAAACTTAGAGAGACAAGTGGGACAGATTGCAACAATATTATCTAAGAGAGTCTCGGGTACTCTGGCAACTGATACTGGGAGAAATTCCAAAGAAATAATGAATGCTATGACCTTGAGAAGCGGGAAAGTGTTGAAAGATACCACTCCAATCCAAAAAGAGGTGGTACTTGAAACGGAAAATAAGGAGCAGCTGGAGAATGATATTGATAAGAAGAAGAAAGGCAAGAAGAGAGCTGACAAAAAGAAGAATAAGGAAACTTCGAGAAGGGATAAATCTAATGAGAGCGAGCATATATCTGCTCTACCTTTTCCTCAAAAGTTATATAGAGAAAAGCTGGACAAGCAATTTGAAAGATTTCTGGATATGCTGAAACAGGTTAATGTAAATTTGGCATTCACAGAAGTGCTCCCCCAAATTCGAGCTTATGCCAAATTCTCGAAGGAGATCGTGACAAAGAAGAGGAAGATAGAAGAGACCTCAGTGGTCAAGATCACAGAGCATTGCAGTACGATATTGCAACAAACTCCCACAAAAGTGTAGAGATCCAGGGAGATTTACTATACCTTGCTCTTTAGGCTCTATTAATTTTGATAAATCTTCATGTGAATCTGGTGCCTCAATTAACTTAATGCCTCTATCTATTTACAGGAAACTGGAGAAGGATATTAGAGAGATAAGGTCGGTGCCAATATCTTTGCAGCTGGCAGACCAAACGACTCTGATACCAGAGGGGATAGTGGAAGATGTCTTAGTTCGGGTAGATAAGTTCGTATTTCCTGTAGATTTTATAGTGGTGAATATGGAGGAGAACAAGGAGGTCCCCCCCATCCTAGAAAGACTATTCTTAGCAACGGGTAGAGCAATATTAGATATACACGAGTGAAAGCTCATGCTTAGAGTGGGTGAGGAGACTGTAACTTTCGAGATGAATGTAAAAAGGGGGTGAAAAGGGAGAAGCCAGCTGCAGGTATTGAGTACAAAGTGAAGGGCTCAAAAGAGAAGGTTTCGGCGAGTGAGAAAGATAAGTGTGTGGTACACACCAAAAAGGCTGAAAAAATATTATCGGCATGGATGTGTGCATTAGTTCGAAGGCGATGAATGGAGCCCGACTTCAACTCAGACCCGGACTAGATATTCAGGGAAGTTTCCTTTATCTTATGCTTTTTATTTGTGTTTATGGAACATGCCACAACTTAAAGTGTGGGGTGGGGGATATGTTGTATGTTGTATGTATATGTGTTAGTTTAGTTTTTGTTTTAGTAGTTAGAGATAGAAAAAAATTGAAACAATATTAAAATTTTAAAATTTTCAATTTTTTCCGATGATGAATATCATTCGACGAGTTTCTTGAGGGATTAAAGTCGAAAGAAAAAGACAAAAAAGATTTTCTTTTGTTAGGTAGTGTATTAATTCCCTCTTGGTTTTTTTTGTGTCGCGGTTCTTTTCCAGGGGTTTTGTTTGAATCGGGTGTAGTTAGTTTTTTTAGGAGTAGGAAATCTTGTGCTATGATTTGAATTGAAAGCAATATCTCTTAACTTTATTATGCCTTGAGAATAGTAAGTATTTTAGTTGTGACGATTAGGCTCAGTTTGACTCTTGTATAAGTACCTTAAATTCTTTGATATTAACTTTGCTTNTCTTGGTTTTTTTTTGTGCCGCGGTTCTTTTCCAGGGGTTTTGTTTGAACCGGGTGTAGTTAGTTTTTTTAGGAGTAGGAAACCTTGTGCTATGATTTGAAAGCAATGTCTCTTAACTTTATTATGCCTTGAGAATAGTAAGTATTTTAGTTATGACGATTAGGCTCAGTTTGACTCTTGTATAAGTACCTTAAATTCTTTGATATTAACTTTGCTTAACTGCTCTGACTAGAGTGTCTTGATGAGTCCGATCCTGAGTGAGTTATGTGTCATGTGTGTGTGAGGTTTTGTGTTATTCTGTGCATTGCATTTGATGTCTAGAACTTGCCCCTTNCCTAGAACTTGCCCCTTGTGTTTGCAAAGTGCAATGGTAGCTTTGTTCAGTCTTGGAAGTGATTTAGTCATTTCTTTGTTGAGCGAGTTATATGTTATTACCCACCTAATTGCTATGTATCTTAGTTAACCCATTTGAGCTTATAATCATGTTTTGTTGGCAACCACATTACAAGCCCTAACCATTTGTTTGAATTGACCATCTATTTGAACCTTGTACCTCTCGTGAGCACTTGAATTTGATATGAACTTTGCAAAAGTTGAAGTGTGGGGTGATTAGGTTGGCTTTTGAGTGGAACTAATGAAATAAGGAGAAAGGTGCACTGTTTTTTAAAAAAGTAAGAGCCACTTCAATTGAAAAAGATTGAACAAAAAATATAATTGTATGATTGTGAAAAATATTCCTTGATAGTAGTAACTCTTGATGTAATTGTGCTTAAAGAAGTAGGGAATTAATGTATATTGATGTGAAGGTGGAATTATGGTTTGACATAAGTGTGGGGTTTTGAACAATAAAATGTATGTATTAGTCACTTTTATATATAAATGTATCCTACCCATCCCACAACCTACTTTACAACCAAATGAAGTTCTACTTAATCCTTGATTGAATGAGCTCAATTAGTAGAGTAGTACACTACGGGCAAGCCTATGGTGCATCTTTTGTGACATATGAATGTTGTTTCTGAGAGTGAGCGAATTCCTTCTATCTTGAGTTCCTAATTGTTCTTAATGTCTATTGTGTGCGGAACTACTCTCTATTATTGTATGAGGGCACTTGATTCATGAAAGAAAGGTAATGTCGTTGACCTCTGTGTTAGAGTAAGTGAGTGGGTTATAAATAATGCGTGGTGCTTTTGAGTCAAATCTTGAGGCTAGGATGTTACGGTATTGTACTTAATCTGTTTAAATATTCTTGGTGTGATGAGTTATGAGAGTTGTTTAAAAAGGCCGTGTCTATGTAAAGTGTAGTTTGATTTCTCGAGGACGAGCAATGGTTTAAGTGTGGGGTGTTTATGGTAGGCTATAATCTCGTGTTTTACTCGCTTATTGCACTCTAATTTACTGCACTTTTATTGTGTTTGAGCTTTAATCGCTAGTGTTTTGTACTTATTATGTGTTGTATGCCTTGTAGGAGTGATTCTGAGTTATGTAGATGTTACAGAATGAATTCGAGCTATTTGGAGCTTTGATGTCTGAGTAAAATCCCAAAGGATTAAATCGGGATCGCGTTCAGGGGTCGAAAACCACATCTGGATGTCAAAACGCATGAAACACTCCATACTTTGAGAAATCCCCACTGCCGCGGCACGTGAGAAGACGCGTGGGGCGCCGCGCACGTGTATTTTCTAATGCCTGACATATTTCAACTCTCTGGATTTCCCCGCTAATGCCCTGCATGACGCGTCGCCCCGTGCGGTGCGCCTGTGCAATTTTTACAGAGTGAAAATCCTATTTCGGCTAGGAGAAGGTGATTACGTCTGGGCCCGACCCTACTTGGTATAAATACATGGAAACATTATTTTTGGGACTTTTGACACATATTCGAGCTAGGGAGGCTAGGGAGGAGTTAGAGAAGCAAAAGCATAAGGATTTCATCATTCAATCCTCACTCAAGATCCGAGTTTGGATCGTTTATGTTTTCCTTTACTTTAAACATATTTGTGATGAATTGCTCCATATCTATGGAGTAGTTCCCTTTAGGGGTTGATGGATTTGGTGTATTGATATTTGTTTGTGGATTATAACTCTAGTTTTATGTATTGAAGTATTTTTGGATGATTTAATTGTTGTATCTATATTCACTGGTTCATGTAATAGAGAGAGGCATAACTTGTGATATCTTTGTATTATCTTGTTGGTTGAGTTCATTAATTCTTCTTAGTAATCGAAAGAGGCTAGTTGAATTATTGATTAAACCTAGTTATGAGGATAGTCGAGAGAGGTTCTCCTAAGGACCAATCCACTACGTATTCTTGCATATCTTCACGTGCTTAAATTGGTTCATCTTGTGAGGTTAAAACTTAATCGAGAGAGGAGTTTTTGCTGAACGTTTGAACTAATAATTGAGTGAATTCGAGAGACTCACTTGAACATTAGAAGTGAATTATCTAGAGTTAGGTTCCAAACAATTATCTTGCACATATCCTATCAAAACCCTATATTCTCCCACTGATAACTTTCTTTGATTATTCCTTGTTTCGATTGTCATTAGTCAATAGCTTTAGATTCTTAGTTAATTTTAGTTATTCATCATATAAATCTCGATTGTTGATTCTCCTGGATAGCAAACAAGCTAGAAACTATAAAANTATTGTATGAGGGCACTTGATTCATGAAAGAAAGGTAATGTCGTTGACCTCTGTGTTAGAGTAAGTGAGTGGGTTATAAATAATGCGTGGTGCTTTTGAGTCAAATCTTGAGGCTAGGATGTTACGGTATTGTACTTAATCTGTTTAAATATTCTTGGTGTGATGAGTTATGAGAGTTGTTTAAAAAGGTCGTGTCTATGTAAAGTGTAGTTTGATTTCTCGAGGACGAGCAATGGTTTAAGTGTAGGGTGTTTATGGTAGGCTATAATCTCGTGTTTTACTCGCTTATTGCACTCTAATTTACTGAACTTTTATTGTGTTTGAGCTTTAATCGCTAGTGTTTTGTACTTATTGTATGTTTTATGCCTTGTAGGAGTGATTCTGAGTTATGTAGATGTTACAGAATGAATTCGAGCTATTTGGAGCTTTGATGTCTGAGTAAAAGCCCAAAGGATTAAATCGGGATCGCGTTCAGGGGTCGAAAACCACATCTGGATGTCAAAACGCATGAAAAACTCCATACTTAGAGAAATCCCCACTGTCGCGGCACGTGGGGCGACGCGTGGGGCGCCGCGCACAGGTATGTTCTAATGCCTGACATATTTCAACTCTCTGGATTTCTCCGCTAATGCCCTGCATGACGCGTCGCCCCGTGCGGTGCGCCTGTGCAATATTTACAGAGTGAAAATCCTATTTCGGCTAGGAGAAGGTGATTACGTCTGGGCCCGACCCTACTTGGTATAAATACATGAAAATATTATTTTTGGGACTTTTGACACATATTCGACCTAGGGAGGCTAGGGAGGAGTTAGAGAAGCAAAAGCATAAGGAGTTCATCATTCAATCCTCACTCAAGATCCGAGTTTGGATCGTTTATGTTTTCCTTTACTTTAAACATATTTGTGATGAATTGCTCCATATCTATGGAGTAGTTCCCTTTAGGGGTTGATGGATTTGGTGTATTGATATTTGTTTGTGGATTATAACTCTAGTTTTATGTATTGAAGTATTTTTGGATGATTTAATTGTATCTATATTCACTGGTTCATGTAATCGAGAGAGGCATAACTTGTGATATTTTTGTATTATCTAGTTGAATTATTGATTAAACCTAGTTATGAGGATAGTCGAGAGAGGTTCTCCTAAGGACCAATCCACTACGTATTCTTGCATATCTTCACGTGCTTAAATTGGTTCATCTTGTGAGGTTAAAACTTAATCGAGAGAGGAGTTTTTGCTGAACGTTTGAACTAATAATTGAGTGAATTCGAGAGACTCACTTGAACATTAGAAGTGAATTATCTAGAGTTAGGTTCCAAACAATTATCTTGCACATATCCTATCAAAACCCTATATTCTCCCACTGATAACTTTCTTTGATTATTCCTTGTTTCGATTGTCATTAGTCAATAGCTTTAGATTCTTAGTTAATTTTAATTATTCATCATATAAATCTCGATTGTTGATTCTCCTGGATAGCAATCAAGCTAGAAACTACGAAAATACTGTTTAACTCCAATCCCTGTGGATACGATATTATACTATACTATCTTTGACTAGCGATCATAATTTAAGTGGTGTTTTGCGCTCGTCACCATCATACCAAACTACCCCGTAGTGATCCTAGCAGTGTGAAATTTTCTTTTGTCTCCCAAGTAGTAGACTAAGTAAAACATGGCTGCTTCATCTGGATATTTTAATTTATGGGGTTATAAGTGACCATTCCAGAAACTCGATCTGCTAATTAACTGCGTTGGTAATTATAGCAAAGAATGTATTATATATTAGACGAGTGTACTGTAGGCATCCTCGAAAGCAAGTGCATGATTACAGACCCAAATTGTGGTGATTAGAAATGTCACCCAGGATTAGGTTGCCCGTATAATAGTTTTTTTCACTGTCCTCAATTCAAACTACGAGTTTTGTGTTTAGTCGAGAGGGGTAGGGGAAACTTTAATCGACAAAAGAATGCTTATTCTTTCCTAATGCTTATTCCTTCCTAACATCCTGATATAGTGTTATTATCAACACAATGGATTCAGCTAAGGCCACCCAAATATTGAAGGGAAAACTGTCAGTCCACAAACTGTTTCAACCAAAACTAACCCAAAATAAATTTTTACCTTCCTATACTACATATGAAACTTATTATCCCCCCTCCTCCAATCAAGTTTTAACTTAATTACATGGTTATATACAATTTACCAATTATATACATATTAGTTTTAAATGAGTATCCCTTTTATATTAGGAATTGGATAAGAAATCAATTATTTTCCATCCCTGTTCTCTCTCTTCTGCTCTCTCTCTCTCTCTCTCTCTCTCTCTCTCTCTCTCTCTCTCTCTCTCCGTCTCTGTTCTTTCCCCGATTTTTCTTCAGTTGATGTTCTCTACTTTTTATCTTTTCATGTTATATATAGTTTTAACGGAATTCATCAAGATTTCAATCGTTTTACTTTAGAGCTTTAACTTAGCAATTTTCTTTCATGTTGCACAGTTGGTGTTCAAATTGAAATTGTCAATCAATAAATTTTGAAGGTGTTTGACTCTCCACATTGACAACCATTAAAAAGCTTTGAAGCTTTGAATTCAAATTTGGGTTTTCAAAAACCATTATTTGTTTGCATTGGGTGTTGTTGTAAATAATTGGAAATATCGTTTGGAGTTTATATCTCAATTTTGAGGGTGGTTGATAAAGATTAGACTTGATTTTGACTGAATTTCAGATTGAAACTTGAAGAAGAAGAAGAAGAAGAAGAATAAAAAAAAGAAGAAGAGGAGGAAGAAGAAGAACACATGACATACAATATACTTACGGAATTGTATTAAAGTTGTATGTAAATTGTATTTAAGTTGTATTCTGTTGTAGTTATATTTTTTTAATTTGAATGTTGTACGAAAGTTAAAAATTAGTTGTATATTGTATGAAATCTGTATTTAAGTTATAAATACTATTTTTTTTTACGTAATATTATTGATATGTATCAAAATTGTATTGAGAGATGAAGTTTTGATTGAAATTTCAAAGAAGAAGAAGAACACACCATATACCAAATATATACAAATCTTATACGAAATACATACAAAATACATATTGTATAAAATATGTATGAAAATTGTATTCAAGTTGTATGATGTTGTTGTTGTTATATTTAACTAGGTAAAAATAATGTATGAAAGTTGTATATAAGTTTTAAATAAGTTGTATACTATATAATTAGTTATATAAAATTTATTTTTAGTTTATATATTGTTGTAGATGTATCAAATTTGTATGGAATTTATTTTTAATTTGTAAGTTGTTGTACCATACAAATTTATATGTTGCTGTTTGTTGCCACTTATAATATTATTTATAGCGTGAAGTTTTTTTATTTCATTAGTAAGTGGTAAAATAAAATAAAGATAATATTCTATTTTTACTAAATAAATGTTGGAAAAACAAAACAATAGCAAATTTAAACCAAACAGTGTATGACTGTGACAATTAAGGAAGTAAATTCTTGTAAAATTTTATAGAGCCAAGTTTTGTTAAAAGCAATTAAGGCGGCAGAATTTTTTTGACATTTCCTTATCACTCAGAAAAGATTTCACCTTAATTTTACAAGCAATAAAGGTGGCAGAAAAAAAAAAAGAGGAGAGGAGAAAAAAAAAAGGAAAATAGTGTAACTGAATCCCTAATTTAAGGCATTAACAATGGATTGTATATAATTTATAAGTAATTCTTATTTAAGGCGGGTAATATACAAAACTAGGACAATTATGGTAAATAAATTTCAAATATTATATAGGAAAGAAAAAATCCCAATAAAATATCTCCTAAAAAGGGCCTAATTGTCATTTTAATCCCAAAAAAATTCAATTAATGTCTTTTTAAAGCATCCATTATTTTGACTACATACCATTTGAATGATATAATTATTGATTTCAAGCACAATTATTAAATTACTAATTAACTTTAGTTTGTTGGATTGGGTCAAAGGATTACACTTAAAATGCCATGGACTGCCATGGAAGCTTGCTTAAGCTTGAATTCAAAAATTTGGGTTTTCAAAATTTGAATTTATTTCAAGTGGATATTGTTGGAATAGATTTTGTACATCATAAAGAGTGTGAATCTCAATTTTGGGACGATGTGGTGGAGATTTTAGGTGATTTGAATTGAAATTTGAGCCAAATTTGAAGTACACAAGATGAACATGGAAGAAGATGGTATGTGTATCGCATTGTATATCTCCTATGTATTGTTTTATGTATCACTTGTGTATCTCTTGTATATACTTTGTATATCCATGTATACCTGTATGTGAGATACATGTTTGACTCATATGACATAGAGAAATTTTTAAACTCGATCCAATTATGAATTTTGACTCTAAGCTAGTCCAAATCATCTCAAATCTTCCTTAAATTTTTGTATATTGATTCATCTATTTGTTTTCAATGAAGTTCAACCTTACCCATTAAAAAAATCCATTTTTTTCTTAGTTTTTTGGAATATTATATATGTTTTTCTTTGTGTTTCATCACCTTGTTCGCTACCTCATCCATGAAATTTTCTTTCCGTCTTGTATCTCATGTTGTTGGTCACACTTAAGAATATGGAAGAAGATCTTTGCACGTGATTCGCGGAGGGAAATAATCCTTATTCATCTAAGTTTTTAATTTTTATATGCATTTGACTAATTTTTATAACTTGATGATTAATGGCTAGAGATTGGTAAGTTTGAACCTATTCTGGATATTTTCGTAAGATTCTCTTTTCAAATGTCTTTTTCTTGCAGGCCCAAGTCCTAGAACATTACTAACTGCTATAACTAATCCAACTACTCCAACTCATACTCATTTTAATCCTCATCAATAATCATGGGCGGAGTTAGGGGTGGAAGAGTTCACCTAAATCTCCTTCGAGCCGGAAAGAATATGACATACATAAGGTTCATCTTTTTATGTATATATACACATTAGATGATGAATCCACTAGATTATTTACCTGTTTACTTTTTTATTTTTTGAATTCTATTGGTAAAAATTCTGTCTCCGTCACTACTCATCTTGCACAAGTTTAATACCTTATTGCTTAAACTAGCTAACTTGAAGGACCACCTTCACAGGTTTACAAATGAAGTGCAGGTTTAATGATCTTTGTCACTGTGCTAGAAATATTTCTTATATTAAGAGAATTCAATTATATTATTTTATTGGTAAAAATTCTGCCTCCGCCACTACTCATCTTGCACGAGTTTAATACCTTATTGCTTAAACTAGCTAACTTGAAGGACCANCTTGATGATTAATGGCTAGAGATTGGTAAGTTTGAACCTATTCTGGATATTTTCGTAAGATTCTCTTTTCAAATGTCTTTTTCTTGCAGGCCCAAGTCCTAGAACATTACTAACTGCTATAACTAATCCAACTACTCCAACTCATACTCATTTTAATCCTCATCAATAATCATGGGCGGAGTTAGGGGTGGAAGAGTTCACCTAAATCTCCTTCGAGCCGGAAAGAATATGACATACATAAGGTTCATCTTTTTATGTATATATACACATTAGATGATGAATCCACTAGATTATTTACCTGTTTACTTTTTTATTTTTTGAATTCTATTGGTAAAAATTCTGTCTCCGTCACTACTCATCTTGCACAAGTTTAATACCTTATTGCTTAAACTAGCTAACTTGAAGGACCACCTTCACAGGTTTACAAATGAAGTGCAGGTTTAATGATCTTTGTCACTGTGCTAGAAATATTTCTTATATTAAGAGAATTCAATTATATTATTTTATTGGTAAAAATTCTGCCTCCGCCACTACTCATCTTGCACGAGTTTAATACCTTATTGCTTAAACTAGCTAACTTGAAGGACCACCTTCACATGTTTACAAATGAATTGCAGAATTAATGATCTTTGTCATTATACTAGAAATATTGGGCTGCTTTCCATCATCGATCCATGACCCCTTGGACGCGCCCCGTGGCGTCCCGGCAAGCCTCCCAATGCCTAGCGCCACGGTTGGCCCCGTGGTCTCGGCAGCGCCAAGTGACAAGTGCGCATGCGCCTCTGTCGCCCACCGATAATCAGTGCCAGCGCCCGGCGGCTGGCGAATGCCATCAGTGTCGCACACACCGACAATGCCACGCGCACAAACTATCATGTTGCCAAAAGCGCCGCAAGCACAGACAGTGCCCCGCGCGCAGATCCAATGCCAAGCACCAGCGCCCAGTCGCTGGCAGATCCAAATAGTGCCGCGCGCCCACAGCAATGTGCGCGCAGACCCTGCTGCTCAAGACAAAGTTGCTGCCCTCGGACTTGCTTCCATAGAAGACTAAGTCCTTTTCATTATAATTATAGAGTAGTTTTACTTCATTCATTTTTACTGTGCTTCTACAGCTTTCTTAGGTCAACTCATGTAACTTTGGTTTATTTTTTTTAAGCATTATTAAGGGGGACCAAAGCATTCAAACATTCAAGCATTCAAAATTCTCTGTACTGGTGTCTCTTCCCCCCGACACCGCATTACATCTTGTAATAGCATTCATCATCATCAATACAATCATCAGCTTTCATCATCAATTGCTCATTTTTCGCTGTTCAATTGCTCACGACATTGGTTTTTCCGTACGGCACTGACAATTTAGTTTAGCATACGGTGAGGACCTCAGTTGGCACATTACAACCGCACTGACATCAGTTGCTTAGCCTTACGTTCCCCTTCCAAGGAACTTCAGGAAGGTGCCGCGTAACAGTTGGTGTTAGAGCCTAGGCTCGTCATCGGACGAGGGAACTCATTGCCATCATCATCACCATTTCTGACCATGGTGAATTACGGGGATCGCATCACGACCCTAGAAGAAACGGTTGACGCATTACGACCCATCGTGGATACGTTGCCTGATCTAAAAGCCAACCTAATGCAAAGGTTGGACGACCTGGACCACAGAATGAGGCAGGCAAAAATTGACATAGCAAACATCAGTCACGACTCTGAAAAAGATCGGGAAATAGCTGCCGTCGAGGCAACCAAAATTCATGGCAAATTTTAGGACATCCAACAGGAGCGTACCGAGGATTTAGCCCGTCGGGAACTAGAGGCAGACAGACTGACCGTCATGCAGCAAACCATAGACAACTTGATAGGCCATCTTAATGTTGTCAATGCTGCCCTTCAAAGCCTGCTCAAAGGAGGCGAAAACCACATCAGGTGTGCCATGAACATTGCCCCTATGCGACAAAAGCTGAAAATTCCGGAGCCCAAGCCATACAACGGAGCCCTGGATGCTAAAGAAGTGGAAAACTTCATCTTCGACATCGAACAATACTTCGATGCCGTTGGACATTTGGAAGAATCCAAAAAGGTAGCAACTGCTGCCATGTATCTTCAAGGCGATGCAAAACTCTGGTGGCGAGTCAAATACGAAGCCATCAGGGCCGGTGAAGATACTCTCCAGACATGGGCAGAACTGAAGGCCGCCATACGCCTGCAGTTCTTCCCCGAAAATGTGGAATACAATGCACGAAGAAAGTTGCGTGAACTCCGCCACACCAGGTCGGTGCGGGACTACGTGCGTGAATTCTCCGCACTCACGCTAAACATACGGGATATGGGGGACAAAGACAAACTGTTCGCATTCATAGAAGGTTTGAAACCTCATGCTCGTATGGAGCTGCAAAGACAACGGGTAGATACCCTGCCCAAGGCCATTCAAGCTGCAGAGTGCCTTGGGGATTATCAGTTGGAAACTCAGAAGGATAGGCCCCAGCCGCCTGTCCGAGGGGGATACAGCGGGAGCCAACCTAGCAACGGTGGCCCCAACAGAAACGGAGGAGATCGAGGTGCATCCAAATCCAAGACTCCTTCCTCAAGCAGCAACAC
>AWOL01S0033964.1:4661-32804 GCA_000715115.1 Nicotiana otophora
GGAACTTTAGTCTATCATATAATTTCTAACTTGACTTGGACTTAGGGCTATCCTTAGACCCTACATCACTTATAATATGCCTCGTACACTTATTATCATATCCAATTCATATACATCATATTAATAGTCCTCGTCCACTCACAAAATAATATAACTAGCGCACAACAACTTTCTATTAGTGCTTAAGTACTTCAAAATTTTTCGGGGTGTTACACACAACCTCTAGGGCTATAGTGAATGCAGTCTTAAGCTTCTAAAATCTTGCCTCACACTTGTCGAACGATTTAAAAAGAGCACCTTTCTAGGTCAACTTGGTCAATAGGGAAGACATAGATGAAAACCCCTCAACAAACCGAAGATATTAAGCTACTAAGAAGCTTCGAATCTCTATAGATGAAGTAGGATTAGGCCAGTTTTGAACTGCCTCAATCTTTTTTTGATCCACCTTGATACCCTCGTATGACACCCCATGACCCAAAAAGGCAATCGAGTCTAACCAGAAATCACACTTTGAAAACTTGTCATACAATTGACGATCCTTCAGCATCTAAAGAACTACCGTATGTGCTGCTCTTGCTCTTCTCGACTGCAGAAGTAAGCGAAACTATCATCAATGAAGACAATCACGAGGAATCCAGATAAGGCTTGAACACTCGGTTCATCAAGTCCATACAGGTTGTCGGGGCATTAGTCAAGCCAAATGACATCATCAAGAACTTGTTGTGACAAAATTGAGTCCCAAAAGTAATCTTAGGGACATATGATGCCCCATTCTTCACCTAATGGTAGCCAGATCTTAAATCAATCTTGGAAAATACCTCGGCACCCTGAAGCTGGTCAAATAAACCATCAATCCTCGACAATGGATACTTGTTCTTGATAGTGACCTACTTCAACTTCCAATAATCTATGCACATCCTCATCAATCCATACTTTTTCTTAACAAAACACATTGGCACACCCCTAGGTGAAACACTCGATTTGATGAACCCCTTGTCAAGAAAATCCTGCAACTTATCCATTAAATCTTTCAACTCAGTTGGAGCCATATGGTACGGTGGAATACAAATGGGTTGAGTGCCCGAAACAAAATAAATGAACAAGTCGATATCCCTGTCGGGTTGCATACTCACCAAATCTGTAGGAAATACCTCAGGAAACTCACTCAGGACCCGTACATAATCCGTAGAAGGAACCTCCGCACTACAATCACGGATATAAGCCAAATATGCCAAACACTCCTTCTCTACCATATGTCGAGCCTTCAAATATGAAACCACCCTACTAGTAGAGTGACTAAGAGTCCCTATACACTCCAATCTAGGCAAGCCTACCATGGATAAAGTCATAGTCTTTGCATGGAAACCCTCAAACACGTAAGCCTAGTCCGACACCATAAAACATTATTTTCTTTGCAAATTTTATCAGGCCTTACACTTACGTACTTTGAATTTCTTTTTCGGGGTGTTACATTCTCCCCCGCTTAGGATCATTCGTCCTCGAATGGGGTCAAATTCTGTTATTAACATCTTATGCAACTTAGTCTTTCATTCCACACACCAGCAACCCAAAATTTGACTAACTCNCCTTACACTTACGTACTTTGAATTTCTTTTTCGGGGTGTTACATTCTCCCCCGCTTAGGATCATTCGTCCTCGAATGGGGTCAAATTCTGTTATTAACATCTTATGCAACTTAGTCTTTCATTCCACACACCAGCAACCCAAACTTTGACTAACTCTCTAAATTTCCAAAAATTTCGCCAGAGTTTCCTTTGTAATTAGGCCTATCCACCTGTCAGAGAGCCCCAGAAACACATCCTAACAACAAATACATAATCCAACAACGTAACATAATACAAAACAACATCAAATGTGGCCTCAAAAGCAATTATATTACCAGAACAGAACTCACTTAACACCAAATATACAAGTCATACATATTTCATAGGAATATCCCTTAGAAGTTTCTTAAGGCACAACTCATATGCGGTCACTATGCGGTCCGCATAAGTGTTATGCGATCACTGTGCGATCATCACAACTGTTATGCGATCGCATAATGCATCGCAAAATAGTTATGCGGTCGCATAATCGACCGCATAATTTCCACAGACTGGCCCTTCTCCTGCTCACTTCTTCGGCCATTATGCGGCCCGCAGAGTGATTCTGCGGTCTCATAATGAACCGTAGAATTACATTTTTCTACCAAAAATTTTCCTTTTCATTCTCGTGCATTGTTCAACTCAAACACGTAAGCCTAGTCTGGCACCATAAAATATTATTTTCTTTGTAAATTTTACCAGGCCTTACAATTAAGTACTTTGAATTTTTTATTTTGTTTTCCGGGGTTTACAGAATCAAAGAGCGTTAATTTGATAGGTCATCCATCACATAACTCATTATATATATGTAGATATGCTCGTCCAACGTTTGGTGTTGTGAGTACTCATTTGAAACTTTTAGCCTATCATGTAATTTCCAATTCGACTTGGACTTAGGGCACTCCTTAGACCCCACATCACTTATAATATGCCTCGTACACTTATTATCATATCCAATTCATATACATCATATTAATAGTCCTCGTCCACTCACAAAATAATATAACTAGCGCACAACAACTTTCTATTAGCGCTTAAGTACTTCAAAATTTTTGGGGGTGTTACACACAACCTCTAGGGCTATAGTGAATGCAGTCTTAAGCTTCTAAAATCTTGCCTCACACTTGTCGAACGATTTAAAAAGAGCACCTTTCTAGGTCAACTTGGTCAATAGGGAAGACATAGATGAAAACCCCTCAACAAACCGAAGATATTAAGCTACTAAGAAGCTTCGAATCTCTATAGATGAAGTAGGATTAGGCCAGTTTTGAACTGCCTCAATCTTTTTTTGATCCACCTTGATACCCTCGTATGACACCCCATGACCCAAAAAGGCAATCGAGTCTAACCAGAAATCACACTTTGAAAACTTGTCATACAATTGACGATCCTTCAGCATCTAAAGAACTACCGTATGTGCTGCTCTTGCTCTTCTCGACTGCAGAAGTAAGCGAAACTATCATCAATGAAGACAATCACGAAGGAATCCAGATAAGGCTTGAACGCTCGGTTCATCAAGTCCATACAGGTTGTCGGGTCATTAGTCAAGCCAAATGACATCATCAAGAACTCGTTGTGACAAAATTGAGTCCCAAAAGTTATCTTAGGGACATATGATGCCCCATTCTTCACCTAATGGTAGCCAGATCTTAAATCAATCTTGGAAAATACCTCGGCACCCTGAAGCTGGTGAAATAAACCATCAATCCACGACAATGGATACTTGTTCTTGATAGTGACCTACTTCAACTTCCAATAATCTATGCACATCCTCATCAATCCGTACTTTTTCTTAACAAACAACATTGGCGCACCCCTAGGTGAAACACTCGATTTGATGGACCCCTTGACAAGCAAATCTTGCAACTTATCCATTAAATCTTTCAACTCAGCTGGAGCCATACGGTACGGTGGAATAAAAATGGGTTGAGTGCCCGAAACAAAATAAATGAACAAGTCGATATCCCTGTCGGGTTTCATACTCACCAAATCTATAGGAAACACCTCAGGAAACTCACTCAAGACCCGTACCAAATCCATAGAAGGAACCTCTGCACTAAAATCACAGATATAAGCCAAATACGCCAAACACTCCTTCTCTACCATATGTCGAGCCTTCAAATATGAAACCACCCTACTAGTGAAGTGACTAAGAGTCCTTATCCACTCCAATCTTGGCAACCCCAACATGGATAAAGTCTTAGTCTTTGCATGGCAATCCAAGATAGCGTGATACAAGGACAACCATTCCATACTAAGAATAACCTCAAAATCCACCATATCAAACAACATAAGATCAACTACAATATCGATACCATTAATAGTAACAACACAAGACCTGTACACCCGATCACCTATTATGGAATCCCCAACCGTCATAGTCATAGAAACATGAACAAAAAGAGAATCACGATGCATACTCAAATGAGAAGTAAAATATGAAGACACATAAGAATATGTAGAACTCTAATCAAACAACAAGGAAGCACCTCTATGATAGGCTGAGATTATACCCGTAATAGCTATATCCGGATGACTCCACCTTAAGTCTAGCTAGAAATACATAACAATGTGGTTGAGCTCCACCAACCTGACCTCTTACTCTCGTAAGACATCTCACTGACTGGCCTCCATCTCTAACTGTCTGACCTCTACCTCTAGCTACCTTACCCCCACCTCTAGCTGGTTGTGTGGGTGGTGCAGAAACCCATGCCAGAATCACTGCATGAGTACCCTCCTGTTGTATACTGCTATGATGTTTGGGATAATACATCTTGTTAAGACCATTGCCTCCACACTCAAAGCACTCTCTTGACTGGCATGGTTGTAGAATGAGAGACTAGCCCTAATGAATCGAATAACCACCATGATAGCTTTGATTTGGCTATGCACCCATGGGAGGTAAAGGTGCACTAAATGCTAGCTGCTCGGAACGTGGTCCATAAGTGCCATCACTGCCTTAAGTACTATGTGTGACCTGTAGAGACGACTGAACTGGCCTGATAGGATAGCCTCCACACAAAAAAACCTTCCTTTGGGTGAGGCACCACTGTATCCTCCAAAATGACGGGGCCTCTTATCAGAGGTTATCTCCATAGCCTGGCCCCTGATACGCTAGATCCTCATGGCGATATCCACTACTCGGGTAAAATAAATGTCGTCCTCGGTCTCTCTGGCCATCTATAGCCTAATGCCATATGTAAGGACATCTATGAACCTCCACACCTTCTACCTCTCAGTAGGGATCAGGATAGCTACATGGCATGATAAACCTACAAATTTGGTCCAATAGTGTGTAACGGTCATGCTACCTTGCTGATGGTGCTCAAACTGACTACGGAAATCCTCTTTCTGAGTGAAAGGGATTAAATTCTCCAAAAACAAATATGAGAGCTGAGCCCAAGGGAGTGGAGGTGAACATGATGGCCTACCTGAACATACACTTGAGCCACCACCTCTTGGTAGAACCATGCATCTGAATCACTATGAAATCAACTCTATTGGACTCCACTACACCCATGTTACGTAATAACTCATGACAATGGTCCAAGACATCCTAGGAGTCCTCAGAATGTGAAACACTAGAGTGAGGGAAAACAACTTGTTGAATTTGTCTAACCTCTGCAACCCCTTAGCTGACATTATGGGTCTCTCCCTGGGCTTATGTAGCAACAACAAGCGGAACTGTCCAAACTGGTAGTATTATTGGGGTCTGATACCCATGAGCCATCTACTCTAGAGTGTGTGTAGCGATAGTCTGGCTTCCTCCTGGTCTGAGAAACTATTTTGCCACAGGAAACAAACCGTCACGTGCAATACTCTTCATAAAACCAACCATGCGGACTAAGGGGTACTGAAGCACTGGGGTAGCGATTGACTTCTCTAGGACCTGAGGTGGTCCTACTAGTTTGGTCGGAATAGGAATCTAAACATCCTGCTCAATCTGAGCTCAACAACAGTTGCCGCTGCGCGTGCTCTAGGCTGAGCTCTACCGCTTCCTCAGGTTCTACCTCAGTCCCGGCCTCTACCCCTGGTAGTGGTTGCAACCTGGGTCTCTGGTTCCTAAGCAGTTGTGGATGTCGTACGTGTCCTCACCCTCTATGAGAGAATAAGTGAATAATCATTCAAACTCAGCGATAGAACATAGTCGCTAATAGTTAAAGAAATAAAGTGAAATTTCCTAAAGCCTTATAGCATCTAGAAGATAAGTACATACGTCTCTAGACCGATCCTCAAGTCTCTACTAAGCTTCCTCATGGCTCGTAAGACTTAAGCAACCTAGTGCCCCGATACCAACTTTTAACGACCCAGGATCCTAACCATGGGGCTATGATAGCACCTAACATTCGCTTGCTAGGCAAGCCAACATTAGCTAAAATGTTAATTAACGTAACAATAGAAAAGAGAAAACATTAAGAAATTAAGACTAAAACACTTTGTAATATGATAATCTGAAAGCAACACTGTCTAGTCTAATCCCAAAAACTGGTGTCACAAGTACATCAAGTCTATGAATGTTGCACAATTCTACCTCTAGTCTCCTGATAAAACGTGTCCGAGCAATCTCCGCTACTCAGCATATAGGCTAACTCTGGGATCTCCACAAGAAGTGCAGAAATTTCGTACAAGTACGGTTCCCATGTACTCTGTAAGTGCCGACCCTAACCTCGACGAAGTAGTTACAAGGCTATGACAAGACTATCACTATGAACCTGTACGAAAATGAGTATATAAACAACAATGAAATAGGGAACAACTAATTAATATGATAACCGAAATAAGAGATACATAACGGAGGGCCCCATAATATCATCACTACATAGTTTCACAACACAATACGGGAAACCAACAATAAAGAATAACCATAATACAACTTCCCCATTGCGGCGCGCAACCCCATCGACTTATATAATACTAATACCATTGCAGCATGCAACCCGATCCATGAATCTATATAATAGCGTTGTGGCATGCAAATCGATCTACATATATATAATACCATTGCAACATGCAACCCGATCCATATATATATAACATCATTAGGGCGTGCAACTCGATCAACATATATATATATTATGCAAACAACTATGGCGTATCTCAAATAGAGGCGTGTAACAAGTACAGGCATGTTTGACAAATAAACACATGCATCAATTAAAGCATGAAACAAGTAATAACTTGGAATAAAAGAAGGCATAATATAATTTAAAACGCGCAATTAATTGGTCCACCTCGCATGCTTAAACCCATAAAAATGCATATACACTCGTCACCTTGCATATACCTTATTCCCGCACATAAATCAAGTAGAAAATAGACCAATCAAGTCCTAATTCTCTCAGGTCAAGGTTAACCACGACACTTGCCTCTTTCCAAAAACAAGTCAATAATCTAACACGGCTTTCCCTTTGGACACAACCTACAGACCAATCAAATATAGTCAAATATTGCTCAAACACATCAAAACAAGCTATAGAAACTACCCACAAATGAAAAAGGCTAAAAATTTAACTAAAATGAAAAAGTCAATAAAAGGTTTACCCGGGCCCATATTTGGGTGTATCCCATGATTCTTTGAGTTCTCCTCTCTATATGTCTACATATGTGGGAGATTCTATTGTTGTTGACTGTGTGTATCAGTCGTGTTTGTTGTTCTTAGTTGTTGTGAGACCGGAGCCAATTTATTAGTGCTCAGTATGGTAGACGTTGATATTATTTTGGGCATGGACTGGTTGTCTCCCCACCGTGACACTGGCTATTCCAAGATTGCCACGGTTAGAGTGGAGAGGTACCTTAGATTATACCCCTATCAGAGCTATTTCATTTCTAAAGGCTCAACGAATGGTTGGGAAGGGGTGTGACACGTATTTAGCTTATGTGTGAGATGTCAGTGTTGATACCTCCACCACTGAGTCAGTTAAGGTAGTGAGGGATTATCCAGATGTGTTTCTATCGGATCTTCCGGGCATGCTACCCGACAGGGATATCGATTTTGGTATTGATTTGTTACCGGGCACTCAGCCCATCTCTATTCCTCCATATCGTATGGGCCCACCAGATTTGAAACCGTTAAAGGAGCAATTAAAGAAGTTGCTTGTTAAGGGCTTCATTCGGCCCAGTGTGTCACCTTGTGGTTCTCCAGTCATTTTTATGAAGTAAAAACATGGTTCTATGCGCATGTACATTGGTTAACGCGAGTTGAACAAAGTTACAGTGAAGAATAGGTATCCATTGCCTCGTATTGATGACCTATTTGATCAGTTACAGGGTCCAATATCGATTTGCGTTCAGTCTATCATCAGTTAAAGATTCTGGAGCCAGATATGCTGAAGACTGCTTTTAGGACTCGGTATTGTTACTACGAGTTTCTTGTGATGTCATTTGGGCTAACCAATGACCCAGCAACATTCATGCACTTGATGCACAATGTATTCCTGCCCTATCTTGACTCATTCATCATTGTGTTTAATGATGACATTCTGGTGTACTCCCGGAGTCGAGAGGATCATGAGCTGCACCTGAGGACTGTGCTCCAGAACTTGAGAGAAAAGAAGTTGTATGCAAAGCTTTCGAAGTGTGAGTTCTTGTTAGATTCAGTGGCATTTTTGGGTGAAGCGATCAAGGTTGATCTTGAAGAAGGTTGAAGTAGTACAGAGTTGGCTCAGGCCGTCCTCAGCTATGGAGATCCGGTGTTTTCTTGGCGTCGCAAGGTATTACCGTCGATTTGTAGAGGGTTTGTCACGCCCCAAACCCGGGTAGCGCGACCGGTGCTCAATCGAGTAAACTCGGCCGAGCAAGCCTATTAGATTTCCTTTTTCTCTAAACTCATCCATGAATAAAGATAATACATATTTTCGTTAATTAGACAATAAGGTGATCATGCCTGCATTACCAATTTCTTACCATAAGTTACTTCATTTTAAAGTCTCAATTTCACACGTAGTTTTCGTAGTCTGAAGTGAGAATCGTAATTCAAATACAACATAAAGAGTTTGACTTCCACATCATCAATATACAACCCACACCATGTCTATGGAGCCTCAATAGATAAAGAAGAGTACTATGATAATGTTGGCAGCAAGGCCCCTGCTATACCTTAAACACAATACACAAGGAATAAAAGATACATTACCACATAATGAAGTGGGGGCTCATCAAGTATGCTTGGAAGAGGGTGTACTGCTGTCACTGATCAATGTCTCCAGCTGTGGAACCACCTACATCCATTAAAGATGCAGTGCACCCGGTAAAAGAGACATTAGTACCGTGGAATAACACTCGTATGTATAACTAAACACCCTCCCAATAGAATGAATAATATTACAAGGAGGACCAATCATAAAATAAATGGAACCCTCGAACAATACGAAAACATCAAGTTAAGAATCACATAAGGGTTCACGTAAACTTCCATATCTTCAGGTTGGAGATTCTTAGTACCGATATACCATCGTTCAAAATATCATTATTCACAATACCAATATTTAAAATACCAATATTCACAATACCAATACCACTGTACTCTTAGCACGGAGTCTGGTCATGACCCGATCAGCTAGGCTATCTCATTAGAGACATCAACCACAATCACTCTCGATATTAATACCACCATACCTTTAGCATGGAGTCCGATCATGACCCGATCAACTAGGCTATCTCATTAGAGATGTCAACCATAATCACAATTTCATTTATAATTTCCAGTACAATCACCACCATGTGTGCGACATGGTGCCCGATCACGACCCGATCGGCTAGGCTGTCTTATTCGAGACATTAACCTTTTTATATCAATCATCACATTTCATACTTCTTTCATATATTTTCATTTCATTGGCACTAGTGGCCACAATTATAAAATCATACCTGGCATGTTGGCCGTATTTAGTACTTTATGATCACCTTTTCAATTTCAAACATCATCATCATCATCAACAACAAATACAACTCGATTCAAGTTTTGTAGTACACATGTGAGCAATTAAGAGTCTTTTGGACATAGAGATATTTCACTAAGTTTAGCATAATAGCCTTCGTTTGAACTTGACTTGAAGTGGAAACATTATTAATGCACAACCCATATTTTGAGCACACCCTCAATTGATAATATAACATGAATAAAGCATTTGAGATACTTATTGAACATATATCTTTCAACACAAACTTACTCGAAATAGCCAATTTATAATGAACCACTCGGGTCTTACATAAATTACATGAATATTGTGGGATTCAATTCTAAGAGAAGAGTTCAGCCAACATACCTCACTTGAGCTTCCTTACACTCTAACATATTCCAGAAATCTTAGCAAGTTCAATCTATTTTAGAAATATAACAAGTTGAACCAAAATTAGGAAGATGATCAAGCTTCTAGCTCATGTGAGCATTTTATCAAACACTAGGTGTGCTTTAAGGTTTCAAGGTCCTTTTATGGAGGATTCCACCATCCCACAACCCATTCTTTACCATTTTTAGCTAAACAATCATCCTACACCCCTTGATAATACATACATGCAAAATAACCAACTTCCATACCCAAGAATTGTCTTGCTAATTACCCATATTTAGATAAATTTCGAAATTAGGGGTTAGGGTGTAGAATCGTACCTCTAGGATGGAGACCTGGTGAGCTTTCCTTGTTAATCTTCCAAGATTTGAGCAATAATTGAAGAACAATTATTGAGGAACACCTGCTCACTCTAGGGCACTCTCTCTCACTCTAAAATGTCAGATTTTTGGTCAAAGATGGTACAAATCGCCTATTTAATAAAGTTGGGTCGGGTTGTAAAAACCCAAAAATGAAGCTCCGGAACAGGGTCTACGCTCACATATGCGACATAATTGATATGCGGTCTGCATATAGGCCGCATAATTTGTGCCAAAAAACCTAAAGTTGCTGGATGGGTCCGTGGTGATTATGCAGCCCACATACCTGTTTTGTGGTGGCATAATGCACCGTAGAGCAGGTCTGCGGTTGCGTAATGCACCACAGACTTCCTCCAAATCTGTCTCGCCTCTACTTTACTCTACAGTCATTATGTTGTCCGCAGATTGATTCTGCGACCGTATAGTGGGCCGCAGAAATGCCCTCTTCTGCCGAAACGTTTCCTTTACTCCCCAGTGCATTGTTCAACCCAAAATTTCAGAGCCACAAAGAATTTCTATAATCCTTAATACGTAAAACCAATTCGGCACCACGAAATATTATATTTCTTTTGCGAAATTTTTACAGGGCCTTACAAGGTTTTGTTATCTATTGCAGCACCTATGACGAGGCTGACCGATAAGGGTGCTCTGTTCAGGTGGATAGAGGAGTGTGAGGAGATCTTTTAAAAGCTCAAGACAGCTTTGACTTCTGCCCCAATATTGGTATTACCTACAGGGTCGGGGTTTTATACGGTATACTGTGCTGCACCGCGTATTGGTCTCGGCACGATGTTGATGCAGGATGATAGGGTTATTGTCTATGTGTCTAGACAACTGAAGGTACATGAGAACAACTATCATGTCTAGGACCTTAAATTAGAAGCTATTGTTCATGCCTTAATGATTTGGCGGCACTATTTGTACGGTGTCCCTTGTGTGATCTACACCGATCACCGAAGTCTGCAACATCTGTTCAAATAAAAGGATCATAACTTGCATTAGCGGAGGTGGTTAGAGCTGCTTCACGATTATGATATCACTATTCTATACCACCCCTGGAAGTCCAATATGGTGGCCGATGCCTTGAGTCACAGGGCGGAGAGTTTAGGCAGCTTAGCATATCTACTAACAACAGAGAGGCCATTTGTGTTGGATGTTCAGGCTTTGGCTAACCAGTTTGTTAGATTGGATGTTTCTGAGACGAGTTGAGTTTTGGCTTGTGTGGTTTCTCAGACTTCTCTTTATGATTGTATCAGACAGCGTCAGTATGATGACCTCATCTGCTTGTCCTTAAGGACACGGTTCAACACGGTGATACCAAAGAGGGCACTATTGGGGATGCCGATGCATTGAGGATGAAGGGCAGGCTATGTGTGCCCAATATAGATGGTTTGTGTGAGTTGATTCTCCAAGAGGCTCATAATTCGTGGTACTCTATTCATCCAGGTGCCGCGAAGACGTATCAGGACTTGAGGCAGCATTATTGGTGGAGGAAAATGAAGGACATAGTAGAGTATGTAGCTCGGTGCCTAAATTGTCAGTAGGTGAAGTACGAGCATCTGCGGCCAGGTGGATTGCTTCAGAAGCAAGAGATTCCAGAGTATATATTGGGAGCAGATCACTATGGATTTTGGGTCTCACGAACTTAGAAGAAATTTGATGCAGTTTGGGTGATTGTGGATAGATTGACTAGGTCAACTCATTTCATTCCTGTGATGACTACTTATTCTTCTGAGAAGCTGGCTCGAGTTTATATCAGCGAGATCGTCAGGCTTCATGGCGTGCCGGTATCTATCATCTCTGACGAGGGTACGTAATTTACATTGCATTTTTGGAGGGTCGTAAAACATGAGTTGGGTACTCGATTTAAGTTAAGCACAACATTTCACCCTCATACGGACGGACAAATACTGGAGGATATGCATCGTGCATGTGTGATGGAGTTTGGGGGTTCTTGGGATCAGTTTTTTCCACTTGCAGAGTTTGTGTACAACAACAGTTATCAATCGAGCATTTAGATGGCCCCGTATGCGTCTTTGCATGGTAGGAAATGTCGGTGTCCAGTGGGTTGGTTCTATCCGGACGAGGCTAGGCTAGTCGGTACAGACTTGGTTCAGGATGCTTTAGAGAAGGTTAAGGTGATTCAGGATCGGCTTCGTACATCCTAGTTCAGACTGAAGAGTTATGCGGATCAGAAGGTTCATGATGTTGCATTAATGATTGGGGACCGGGTCTTGTTCTGGGTTTCACCCATGAAGGGTGTTATGATGTTCGAGAAGAAGGGCAAGATGAGCCCTAGGTATATCGGGCCTTTGTTATTCTTTGAAAGGTTGGAGAGGTGGCTTACAGACTTGCATTACCACAGAGTCTAACTGCAGTTCATCCAGTATTGCATGTTTCTATGCTCCGGAAGTATCAGAGCGATTCGTCCCATATGTTGGATTTCATCTCAGTCCAATTGGTCAAGGATTTGTCCTATGTTGAGGAGTCGGTGTCCATTTTGGACAAACAGGTTCGAAAGTTAAGGTCAAATAACATTACTTTAGTGATTGTGCAGTCGAGGGGCCATCCAGTCGAGGAGGCGACTTGGTAGACCGAGAATGATATGCGCATCCGTTATACTCATCTTTACACCACCTCAGGTATGTCTCTACGCTTGTTCGAGGATGAACGATTGTTTTAAGAGGGGGAGGATGTAACGAACCGGCCGGTCATTTTGAGAGAATTAGCCCCGATCGCCTATTTATTGTCCCCTCTACTTTATTTTATGCTTTTATGACTTTTCGAGGTGCTTGGTGTCGGGTTCGGGAATATTTCAAAGTGGAATGGGATACATAGTCCCTAACTGTGAAGTTTCAGTTATAAGAGTTAACCATAGTTTGACTTGTGTGAAGACAACTCCGAAATAGAGTTTCATCGGTTCCTATAGCTCTATATGTTGATTTTGGTTTTAGGAGCGCGTCTGGATGTTGATTTGGAGGTCCGTAGGTCATTTCGGCGTTGTCCGGGAGTGGACTTTTTAATATCGGGTTAGATTCTGATTCCAGAAGTTGGAATAGATCCGTAATGTCAAATGTGACTTGTCTGCAAAATGTGGGATCAATCAGACGTGATTGGATAGGTTTCAGAGTCATTTGTAGAAGTCAGAATATTTTAGTTTCAATAGGCTTGAATTGAGGTACGATTCGTGATCGTGATATTGTTTGATATGATTTGAGGGCTCGACTAGGTTTGGACGGGGTCCCGAGGGCCCAAGGTGTGATTCGGACTTGAATCCAGAACAAAATTTGACTTAGTGCACAGCTGAAGCATTGTTGTATCTGGTGCAATCGCACTTGCACATTTTGGGCCCGCATGTGCGGCATCACAGAAGCAAAAAAATAAGCGCAGACGCAGAAAGGCTCGGGAGGCCTGTTGATCGCAGAAGCGTACATGGTCCGTAGGAGCGCGTGCGCAGAAGCGCTCCTTGGCCACAGGAGCAGAATCAGAGGTGCGCATTTGGGTCCGTAGAAGCAGGCGTGCCTAGGCTAAGTGATTACCGCACATGCGATGGAGATTCCGTAGGTGCGGAGCCGTAGATGCGGTTGTGGGTTTGCAGGTGCGATTTTGTTGGGCAGAAAAGGGCCAATTTCGAGGGTTTAATTTCATTCTCCATTTTTGAACCTAAAGAGCCCGGATTGAGGGAACATTTTGAGTGTTTTTCAGAGGAAACATTTGGGTAAGGATTCTTTACTTGTTTTTGATTACTTTCCACTAAGATATCATTTATTCTTCTTCTAATTAAGGTTCTGGGTTGAGAAATTTGTGAAACAAAGGTGGAGAAATCCTTAGGCCGAATTTTAATGTTTTGATCGAGATTGTTTTATCGGATTTGAGAAATTTTGGTATGGGTGAACTGGTGGTTGAACGGGTGTTCGGATTTTGTGACGTTTTCCGAGATGTGGGCTCGGGTTGAATTTTTGGGGAGATTTCTAATTTTTTGTTAAATTCTTGGTTTCATTAATTGTATTAGTTTCTTATAGTTATAATCATGGTATGAAATTGCTTTTGGCTATATTTGGGTCATTCGGAGTCGGAAAGTCTAGGAAAAGGCATTCTTATTGATTGATTGAGCTTGGCTTGAGGTAAGTGACTTGTCTAACCTTGTGCAGAGAAAATCCCCTTCGGATTTGTTACTGTTGCAACAATTTGTGATATGTTCGTGACATATACGGGAGGTGACGAGTGCGTACACGGGATATATCTTAATGAGTTATTCCAGCATGTGTAGTTATCATGTTTAGCCTAATATCGCTTGTCTACATGTCTAAATACTTATTTGAAATACGTGCAACATGCTTAGTTGAATTCATGTTTTTTTGATTTTGTATTTAGTCTTAAACTATAGGATTCCTTGCTATGAATTCGTTGTTCCACCGGTTATTAGTTGTGTATTTACTTTTGGGACAATGAGGTGGTACCTTGGGAGCTCCCCTGTTGCATATTTACTTTTGAGACTATGAGGTGGTACCTCGAGAGCTCCCCTATTGAATATTTACTTTTGGGACTACGAGGTGGTACCTCTGGAGCTCCCCTATTGCATATTTACTTTTCGGACTACGAGGCGGTACCTTGGGAGCTCTCGTGCTGCATATTTACTTTTGGGGCTACGAGGCGGTATCTCAGGAGCGCCCCTGTTATTTACACCAATGTGTTGTATTGTTACCTTTCTTTAATTTCGCATTGTTAAACTCTCAGCCTTCATATTATATTATTATATCTTCTGCCTTGTTTTCCTTTTATTCCAGTAGGGCCCTGACCGACCTCATCACTACTCTATCGAGATTAGGCTTGGCACTTACTGGGTACAGTTGTGGTGTACTCATACTATGCTTCTACACATGTTTTGTGTGCAGACCCAGGTACATCCTACCAGCCCCGATATCAGTAGAGTGTGTGTTGTTGATTGGAGACTTCAAGGTATGTCTGCCAGCGTCCGCAGACCTCTAAGCCTCACCCCCCATCCTTTTATGTTGCTCTTTTTATTTTTCTTAGATATTGATGTATAGAGACAAGTAGTACATTCCTTAGAGATTGTGGCTTGTCACTACCCAGTTTTGGGCGTTGATTATTCTCTGAGTTGAACTTTTGCTTGTACATGCTGTGCAGTAGTTTTAAGATATATATATATATATCTGTTGAAGTTTAGTCGTTATTCAATTATTATTTTGAGTATTTCTAAAATTGTTAGGCTTACCTAGTCTTAGAGACTAGGTGCCGTCACGACATCTTACGGAGGGGAAATTCGGGTAGTGACATTTAAATATATTACATGGTTAGTTATGATATTTAACCTCTAATCCAAGGAATTTGAGTAGAAGTTTTGAACGATTTTGTATATGTTTTGAAAAATAAAAATTTGGGATTAGAGAGTCGAATCCGGCTTGGATTGGAAACAAAAACACATATATGGAATCATGGGGTTCTGTGTAGTCGANAGGTGTTGATTATTCTCTGACTTGAACTTTTGCTTGTACATGCTGAGCAGTAGTTTTCAGATATATATATATATCTGTTGAAGTTTAGTCGTTATTCAATTATTATTTTGAGTATTTCTAAAATTGTTAGGCTTACCTAGTCTTAGAGACTAGGTGTCGTCACGACATCTTACGGAGTGGAAATTCTGGTCGTGACATTTAAATATATTACATGATTAGTTATGAGATTTAACCTCTAATCCAAGGAATTTGAGTAGAAGTTTTGTGCAATTTTGTATATGTTTTGAAAAATAAAAATTTGGGATGAGAGTCGAATCCGGCTTGGATTGGAAACAAAAACACATATATGGACTCATGGGGTTCTGTGTAGTCGAGATCTACCCTTGGACTCGGGTTATGTGTGGGCGGGCCCGGGGTTGGCTTGTAACGAACCGGTCGGTCATTTTGAGTGTTTTAGATCTGATCCCCTAATCATTACCTCCTCTATGTTATATTGTGGTTATTGGACTTGTCGGGGTGTTTGGTTTTGGTTTCAGGTGAGTTTCAGAGTGAAATGGGATACTTAGATCCTAAGTTGGAGGCTTAAGTTAAAAGAGTTGACCATAGCTTGACTTTTGGGTAGACGACTCGGGAATGACGTTTTGACTGTTCTAGTTGCTCCGTATGGTGATTTCGGAGTTAGGAGCATGTTCGGATATTGATTTGGAAAGTTTGACATGGAGTTGACTTTATTGATATCGTGGTCACAGTCCGTTTTCGGAAGCTGGAATAGGTATGTCATGCCACTTATGAGTTGTGTGCAAAATTTAAGTCAATTAGAGGTGTTTTGGTATGAATCAGCATTAGTTTTGGAATTCAGAAGTTCATAGTTTCCATATGCTTGAATTGGGTTGCGATTCATAGAATCGATGGTCTTTGATTTGATTTTTCTCCTCACGTAGGTCCGTGATTTGTTTTGGAACTTGTTGGTATGTTCGGACAGGGTCCCGGAGGCCCCAGGTGTGATTCAGATAGAAAAAGGAACAATTTTGGACCTTAAACATTGCTGAATCTATGGTGCGATCGCACCTGCATATTTCGGGCCGCAAGTGCGGCACCGCAAAAGCAGCCTTCAAGCCGCAGAAGTGAAGTTGGCCTTGCCCAGATTGGACTGCAGGTGCGGTCATTTGTCCGCAGAATCAGAATCGCAGATGCGGGGAATGCATCGTAGGAGTGGAATGGTCTAGCCAACCTGGGGTCGCAGAAGCGGAGGTCCATGCGCGGAAGTGCTTGTTGGAACTGCACTTGCTATGGTTTTCCGCAGATGTGACCCCATGTCTGCAAAAGGGAAATCGCTTGGCAAAAAAGGGCTTAGTTCGAGGGTTTGATTCATTATTCGTTTTTGGACCTAGAGAGTTCGGTTTGTGGAGCTATATCGAGAGTTTTTCAAGCAATTCATCGGGGTAAGAGGTTCTAACTCGGTTTTGGTTATATTACATGAATCCATTATTATTGTTATCATTTAATTAGTGATTTGAGTTGGCAATTTGGGAAAACATTGTGAAAACTTCTTAGGCTAAATTTTGGGTATTTAAAATTCGTATTGAGTAATTCTTGTATGGTTGGACTCGTTATCGAATGGGTGTTCGTATTTTGTAATTTTTGTTGACTTCCAAGACACATGCCCAAGTTGACTTTTTGTTTCTTTGTAAATATTGTAACTTTATTGTTCGAAATAGTTTCCTATAGTTTATATTTATTGTATGAAGTTTTCTTTGCTAGTTTCGAGCCGTCCGGAGTTGGCTAATCGAGGGAAAGGCTTACTAGTGATTGAGTTAGCGTGTTTTGAGGTAAGAGTCTTGCTTAACTTTGTGTGGGGGAATTACCAATTCGGATATGTGTTGGTTTGCTTTGACTGTGATATGTGAAAGCCGTGTACGCTAAGTGATGAGTGTGTATACAGGCTAAATGTGGAAATTTACCGATTTTAGCTATGTAGATTCCTTTTATGCCTTAATTGAGTTATCGTAACATGTTATAAATATCATCATTAGTCTATCTTCACATGCTTTACTTGTCTTATCTCTTACTTGTTAATTGCCTTTACATGTTCAGTTGAAGTATTGTTTCATTTATTCCTTATTTATATTTTAACCGTTGAGTTCTTCAGTTGAAGTATTGCCTTCGTGTTGTTGAAATTGGTATTGAGTTATAAAGGCCTTGATTTACATTGAGGCAAAGGTGTAAAGTTGTGGAATACTATTCTTGTTGAGTTATTCACTTCCGGTTGTTATTGTGTGACTCTTGTGCATATTGTGGTTAAGCCATGGTCTATTTATTGTGAAAACACCATTATTGTTGATTTCTTTGGCAAGTTGTGATATTGGGAACTTGATGTGCGATTTTTTATACGTTGTGATATTGATACGCATGCACTGGTATAAGGCTTGGGGTTGAAATGCATGCAGTGAGATAAGGTGGGCTTGATACGCATGTTGCTAGTAGGGGAACTACTTGAAGCCACGCGACGTGATAAGGTGGGCTAAAACGCGTGATGCTATTTTGGGAAAATGATTTTCAAAACTAAATGCAAGGCTCCACGGTGATATGAGTAAAGATTGTGAAATATTTTGTGATTTGAGACTACGAGGCAGTACCTCGGTAGTGATAATTGTTGATACTTTTCTATTACTTCACTTCTGTTATTTGGCTTTTCTCCGTGTGATAGAGTTACTTGTTTTCCTTTCGTGATGAATTATTTGCCTTAGTTCGGCATAGCTAATCTTGGTGTATTTCTTTATTGTCTCATTTCTATTGCTATCATTATTTAACTATTATATACTTGTCCAGCTTCTTATTCATTCTAGTAGGCCCTTGACCTGACCTCATCACTACACTACCGAGGTTAGACTTGGTACTAATGGGAACCATTGTGGTGTACTCATGCTATGCTTTTGCATATCTTTTTTTGCAGATCCAGATACCTCCTACCAGTCTAAATACCCGTGAGACGAGTCAAGTTCGAAGATTTCAAGGTATACTTGCCGGCGTCCGCAGGCCTCAGAGTCACCCTTTATCTAGTTTATTTTCTTTTCTTATCTTTTTATAGACACTAGTATATATGGATGTTCAGTACCAGCTTATAGAGCTTGTGACTTGTATTTGCCGGATTTTGGGAAGTTATGTTTCTATTGAGTTATGAAGTTTCTTTATATGACAGTGGTTTTGTTGTTTGAAGGTTATTTATAAATGCTCAGTTAATATTTCATGTATTACAAAACTCCTGCTAAGGCAAACTGCCCGATCCCATAAGAATATTAATCTTTGAGGCCACGTAAAATTTTGACAAGGAATTTAAGGTTTCGTGGTGCCGATGTAGGCTAATGTGTTTGAAAAATGTAGAAAACGATCTGCGATACAGACCTTTTAGGTTGTACAATGCATTGGGGAGTTGGAGGAAAATTGTTGCAGAACATGGCATTTCTGCAGTCCATTATGCGACCACAGAATTGCTCTGCGGACCATAGATCCGCCGCGGAGTGGAACAGAAGAGGAGAGAATTTTGAAAACTATTTTTTCTTGCCTAATGATTCCGCTGACCACATAATGGTTATGCTACCGCGCAATTGTATCGCGAAATGGAGCAGATCCAACCCAGAATTTAAAAATCATTTTGTGACTATTCTGCTGGCCGCATAACCATACTGTTGGCCACATATCTATTCTCCTTGCAATATATCTATTCTGCTTGCAACATATCTGTTTTGCTACAATAGAATTGCACCACATAATTGATTTCAGGGGTCATTTTTGGAAAGTTTCTTACCGTACCCCATTTTGATTAATATCCTTTGGGGCTCATTTTTAAGCAAATATATGATAATTTAGAGAGAAGTGAGAGTATCTTAGAGTGAGGGGATGAGGACCTGGTCATTCTAATCATCAATGCTTGCTCTAATCGTGAAGATTCAAGTGAATCCACTCACTAATCCATCATCTACCTAGGTAAGACCTTGTCCAAAAACCTTCATGCAATCCTTATGGGTTTAATTGTGTTATGGAATTGGAGATAAGCCACGCATGTAATATGAGGTGGTAGTATGTGGGGTTGTTGAATGTTTTTCGGTAGTTTCTTGTTGTAATTGGTCGAGCGCGGAGGGGATTACCATTGTAGAGCTTTGTAATCAAATTTTCATAAAAGGTGTTTGACAACATTCCCGAGAGACTTATGTCATGAGAATCCTTCTAATTATTATCTGGTTTTCGCTATCTTCCTATAGATTTATATTTCTAGAGGTGTTGGGACATTGTAGTAACTTAAGGAAAGATCAAGAAAGATATGTTGGCTAAACTTCTCTCTTAACCTTTCACACCATATATCACTCGACAATTACTTTCAACTACTTACACATCATTAATTCATTGGCTCCCTTGGCCATACATATTATTCTTCATATTATTCTTTACTTTCAAGGATTATCATCATAAACATCATCATATAGAATACTCTTGAAATACCTTTCCCCAAAAGGGCAATACACAATTTTAACTCATGAATATATAAGAACTCAAAACATATTGGAAATACCTACCAAGCATAACATTAGTTAGAACAACCACATCTAGACATGACTTGAGTAAATAAGCTTTTGGATAATTCTATTTTCGAAGTAAATTTGGAATAGTTGAATCAAGGATCATTTCATAATATTTCACACATCATTTCATTTCATTGGCGCTATTGGCCACAAGTATAACTTTCATTCTTGGCACGGTGTCCACACTTTACATCCCCAACTCACTAGTTTGACTTTCAAGCATCTTTATAGATTATCGACAATCAAGAATCTCTAATCACGACTTTTAATACACCTATGAGCAATTAAGAGTCTTAAGCACATTGAGACTTCTTCCACNCCGCGGAGTGGAACAGAAGAGGAGAGAATTTTGAAAACTATTTTTTCTTGCCTAATGATTCCGCTGACCACATAATGGTTATGCTACCGCGCAATTGTATCGCGAAATGGAGCAGATCCAACCCAGAATTTAAAAATCATTTTGTGACTATTCTGCTGGCCGCATAACCATACTGTTGGCCACATATCTATTCTCCTTGCAATATATCTATTCTGCTTGCAACATATCTGTTTTGCTACAATAGAATTGCACCACATAATTGATTTCAGGGGTCATTTTTGGAAAGTTTCTTACCGTACCCCATTTTGATTAATATCCTTTGGGGCTCATTTTTAAGCAAATATATGATAATTTAGAGAGAAGTGAGAGTATCTTAGAGTGAGGGGATGAGGACCTGGTCATTCTAATCATCAATGCTTGCTCTAATCGTGAAGATTCAAGTGAATCCACTCACTAATCCATCATCTACCTAGGTAAGACCTTGTCCAAAAACCTTCATGCAATCCTTATGGGTTTAATTGTGTTATGGAATTGGAGATAAGCCACGCATGTAATATGAGGTGGTAGTATGTGGGGTTGTTGAATGTTTTTCGGTAGTTTCTTGTTGTAATTGGTCGAGCGCGGAGGGGATTACCATTGTAGAGCTTTGTAATCAAATTTTCATAAAAGGTGTTTGACAACATTCCCGAGAGACTTATGTCATGAGAATCCTTCTAATTATTATCTGGTTTTCGCTATCTTCCTATAGATTTATATTTCTAGAGGTGTTGGGACATTGTAGTAACTTAAGGAAAGATCAAGAAAGATATGTTGGCTAAACTTCTCTCTTAACCTTTCACACCATATATCACTCGACAATTACTTTCAACTACTTACACATCATTAATTCATTGGCTCCCTTGGCCATACATATTATTCTTCATATTATTCTTTACTTTCAAGGATTATCATCATAAACATCATCATATAGAATACTCTTGAAATACCTTTCCCCAAAAGGGCAATACACAATTTCAACTCATGAATATATAAGAACTCAAAACATATTGGAAATACCTACCAAGCATAACATTAGTTAGAACAACCACATCTAGACATGACTTGAGTAAATAAGCTTTTGGATAATTCTATTTTCGAAGTAAATTTGGAATAGTTGAATCAAGGATCATTTCATAATATTTCACACATCATTTCATTTCATTGGCGCTATTGGCCACAAGTATAACTTTCATTCTTGGCACGGTGTCCACACTTTACATCCCCAACTCACTAGTTTGACTTTCAAGCATCTTTATAGATTATCGACAACAAAGAATCTCTAATCACGACTTTTAATACACCTATGAGCAATTAAGAGTCTTAAGCACATTGAGACTTCTTACACAATTTTGGCATAACAGCCTTCACTTGAAACACTACTTGGAATCATAATATTTTTATACCCAACTCATGCTTTGAATACATCCCCGAAGGATAACATCATATAATAAAACCATCTAGAAAACATTTTGAACATATACCTTTCATCACAAATCAAATTCGGAATAGTTAGTTTATAATGAATAACTCGGGACTTACAAGAACATCATGGGATTCAATTCTAGGAGAGACGTTTAGCCAACATACATTGCTTGAGCTTCCCTTAGATTACCACAACGTCCCAAAACTTCTAGCAATTCCAATCAGCTAGAGATATAAAACAATTGAACCATAATTAGGGAGAGATTCGTGCTTTTAGCTCACTTAAGCATTTCATCAAGCACTAGGTGCAATTTCTACTACAAGGTTCCTATGGTGGAATCCTTATACCCCATAACAAATCATTTACCATATTTAGTTCAATAGCCTCAACACCTAAGAATCGTATTTCTTATTACCAACTTTTAGTCTAAATCCCGAAATTTAGGGCTNTGTTTAGTCTAAATCTCGAAATTTAGGGCTACGGAGTAGAACGTTACCTCTTAGGTGAAGATCTAATGATTGGCTTCGTTGATTCTTGAAGGTTTCGGCAAGAATGGATGATTAGCATGCTAGGTCTTTTCCTTCTCTCCCAAACACAACTCTCTACTCTCTCTAAAAAAATATATTTTACCTTGTAAAATGAACCCCTAAGACCTTATATCAAAATAGGGTTGGATTTGAAAATTTCCAAAAAACGACCCATGAAATCAATTTTGTGGTGCAATTATGTGGTAATAAAATCAATATGTGTCAAGCAGAATGGCCACAAAGTGGCATGTCAATTCTACGATACAATTCCGCTATAGTAGAATAAATATGTGGCCAGCTGTAAGGCCCGGTTCCGTGATGCCGGGGTAGGCATAGAGGTTAACAATAGTAAAAATGCTTCACGCTGAGCTTGCGAGCCGCGGTTAAGACTTTTGGATTGAACAGTGTGCTGGGAGTTGAAGGAAAATGTTGGGCAGAAGTAGGCATTTCTACGGCCCATTCTACGACCGCAGAACCACTCTGCGGACCACAGAATGGCGCAGAGTGGGGCAGTTTTCTGGGTCATCTCTATGCCATTGTCGCGGCACATTATGCGACCACATAACCATTTTGGGGGCCGTACTCTTGTCGCATATCCAAATTTGAGATTTTTTAGATGGAGGTTATACGGTTCATTATGCGACCGCAGAACCGGTCTGCGGTGCATGATGCGAACGCAGAACAGGTTTGCGGGCCTCATAGAGACCGCAGAACCGATCAGTTCCTTTCTAGTTTTGGCACCCAAATTATGCGTACGATATGCTGACCGCATAACCATTCTGCGATCGCATATGCGACCGCATATCCTGTTCCAAGGCTCTATGTTTTGGGTTTTTAAACCCTACCCTTCTTCATTAAAACATAAGCCATAGCTCATTTTGAGCACATTTCGGATATTTTAGAGTGAGAGAGAAAGTTTTTAGAGCGGGGGAGAAACCTTCAACCTATTATCCATCAATTCTTGTTCAATCATTGAGGATTAACAAAGGAAGTCCTCATTCTAAAGGTAAGAATCTATGTCCTAGCTCTCAATTTCTAAATTTACAAAAAATAGGATAATTAGAGAGACAATTATTGGGTGTGGGGGTTGCTGTCTTGCATGCATGTATTCTTGAAGTATGTGGGAAGGTTGTGAGCTAAATATGGTTGAGAATGGGTTGGGGAATGATGGAATTCTCCACAAAAAGGACCTTACAATATTGATGCACACCTAATGTTTGATAATATGGTCAAATGAGCTAGAATCATGACCATCTTCCTAATCTTGGTCCAACTTGTTATATTTCTACAATAGATCGGAGTGCTAAGAATTCTGGAACATTTTAAAGTTTCAAGGAAGCTCAATTGAAGTATGTTGGCTAAACCCCCTTCTTCATAGAATTGAATCCCATAGTGTTCATGCAATCGGTGTAAGTCCTTGGCTATTATTGAATTGGCTATTCCCAATGTGTTTGTGTTGAAGGATGTATGTTCAATATTTATTCTAAATACTTCATCATGTCATCTCGCCATTTGAGGATGTGTTCAAATTATGGAATTCAAGTCAAGATTGAAATAAAGGTTGTTATGCCAAATATGGAATCTCACCATTTAAGACTTCAAGTCATTTAAGAAATTGAATCTTGCCATTAAAATATGGAATCTCGCCATTAATATATGAAATCTCGCCATTAAAATATGGAATCTCTCCATTTAAGACTTCAAGTCAAGATTGAAATAAAGGTTGTTATGCCAAATTGTATGAAAAGCCTGTATGTGCCTAAGATTCCCAAATTGCTCATATGTGAATTTAATATCTTGAATGGAAAGACTTATTGTTGTTAATAATGATAATGATGATTGAATGTGGGAAAGGGAACTGGAATTATGAAATAAGGTCAAGTGACAAGAATGACTTTAAGATTTTGGCCACTAATCCCAATGAATCGAAAATATATGAAAGAAGTATGATATGATATGATTGACTGAAAAAGGTAATGTCCTGGGTAAGACGGCCCATCCGATCAGGCCGCGATCGGACGCCATGCCGCACACATGGTGGCACTATACTGGGAATTATGATGAAATTGTGGTTATGGTTGATGTATCAAGTGAGCCAACCTAGCCGATGGGGTCGTGATCGGACTCCGTGTAAGAATACGGTTGCATTGTGAATTGTGGAATATTGGCACTAAAGATCACCCAACCTAATATCATGGAAATTGACTTGAAAACTTATGTGATCCTTAACTTGATGTTTTGATATTATCTGAAGCTCTTATTGAATTCTTGATTGTTCCCCCTGTATTATCATTCATTCTATTGAGATGGTGTTTAGCTTTACATACTAGTGCTATTAGACGGTACTAAAGTCCATTTTGCCGAGGGCGCTGCATCTTTAAATGGATGCAGGTGGTTCCATAATAGGTAGTGCTGATCAGCGATAGTGGTACATCCTCTTCCCAGCAGACTTGGTGAGCCCCACTTCATCCCAGAGGGTCAAGTTTTGTATTTTTTGTTCATATTATTTTCATGTCTCAAGGTATAAACGGGTCCTTGTCGTTGGCACTTGTATAGACCCTTTGGTAACTTTTAGAGGCTCCGTAGACACTATGCGGGTTGTATTTGGGTGTTCGTAATGTTAAACAAGTTATGTTGTGTTTTGATCACTTATTCCACTAAAGCTATAAGAATGTGTGTATTTTGACACTTAAAAGCGGAGTAACTAAGGAAACGATTTAGTATTGTATGTGTGAACTTCATACTGTCTAATTAAAGAAATCGTGTCTTCTCTTGATCATGGGTGAGCTGGGTAGAAAGTATTTTATTAGCTTGCTCGACCAGGTTCACTCAGTTGAGTGCCAGTTGCACTTTTCGAGGTTGGGGCATGACAAACTTGGTATCAGAGCCTAAGGTTTTAAAGTTTCCTAGGATGTCTCGGAGCCGTGTCTAGTAGAGACCTTCTTATCGGTATGTTGTCGACCACATCTATAAGTTGGAGGCTACTTGGACATTTAGGAACAATAACCTTCTTTGATATTCTGGATCGTGCAATGAAATTGATTGTGAAACTGTTCCCCCTCTAACTCGTGCATTCCTTTAACTTTCAGTACATGGCACCTAAGAAGAGAGCAAGAACTGGCCAANGTGGTACATCCTCTTCCCAGCAGACTTGGTGAGCCCCACTTCATCCCAGAGGGTCAAGTTTTGTATTTTTTGTTCATATTATTTTCATGTCTCAAGGTATAAACGGGTCCTTGTCGTTGGCACTTGTATAGACCCTTTGGTAACTTTTAGAGGCTCCGTAGACACTATGCGGGTTGTATTTGGGTGTTCGTAATGTTAAACAAGTTATGTTGTGTTTTGATCACTTATTCCACTAAAGCTATAAGAATGTGTGTATTTTGACACTTAAAAGCGGAGTAACTAAGGAAACGATTTAGTATTGTATGTGTGAACTTCATACTGTCTAATTAAAGAAATCGTGTCTTCTCTTGATCATGGGTGAGCTGGGTAGAAAGTATTTTATTAGCTTGCTCGACCAGGTTCACTCAGTTGAGTGCCAGTTGCACTTTTCGAGGTTGGGGCATGACAAACTTGGTATCAGAGCCTAAGGTTTTAAAGTTTCCTAGGATGTCTCGGAGCCGTGTCTAGTAGAGACCTTCTTATCGGTATGTTGTCGACCACATCTATAAGTTGGAGGCTACTTGGACATTTAGGAACAATAACCTTCTTTGATATTCTGGATCGTGCAATGAAATTGATTGTGAAACTGTTCCCCCTCTAACTCGTGCATTCCTTTAACTTTCAGTACATGGCACCTAAGAAGAGAGAAAGAACTGGCCAAAAAGCCAATGTCGCCTTAGTAGTGGAAGTTGACCCTTTATTTGATGATGCAGGTGGATACCCCAGGGGTTCGAATAATCTCCCGACTGCTACACTGCCTGATTCCAGTACACCAGACCAGGGCACACCAGTTCCTATACCTACTAAGGGTGCAGCGGTTCCTTCAACTGATATTTCGGTTCCACCTCCAGCTCCAGCTTCCGATTCTAGTGTTTCTGATGTTGATCTTAGGGGAGCTATCCAGATGTTGACACAGATAGTGGCTTCTCAAGCCCAACGATCAAATGTTGCACCCACTTCTTTTAGCCAACAAGGGGATTCTAGTTGTTCCAAGGTGAAAGGTTTCTTCAGTTGGATCCTCCGGTGTTCACGGGCGCTAATCCCAAGGAAGACCCACAACACTTAATTGACAAGATGAATAATTCTCTCCGGGTTATGCGTGTTACTGAGATGGAGGGAGTAGAGTTGGCCGCCTACTACCTGAAAGGGGTGGCCTATTCTTTGTTTGAGTTGTGGGAGTATTATCGGGAGGAGGGGAGACCTCCAACGAGGTGTAGTGAGTTTGCTGACACTTTCATGGACCATTTCTTGCAGGCCGAGACTAGGGCAGCTCGTGCCGCAGAGTGTGATAAATCTAATCAAGGAAGTAAGAGTGTGTGGAAGTATCACATGAAGTTCACACGTATGTATAAATATGCCATTCTCATGTAGCCTACTATAAAGGCTAGAGTGCGTCGGTTTGTGCAGGGCCTTAGCCCCTTAGTTATCAATGAGGCTGCTACAACTTCCTTGAATTTAGATATGAATTATGGAAAGATCGTAGCATTTTCTCAAGATACAAAGAACCGTAAGTTGAAAAACAAAATGGAGCAAGAGGGTACCAGCAAGGCCTGGTCCGCAGGCAACTTGGGGGAGTCATTTCATGGGGGGAAGATCAGCTTTCCGGAGAGGTTCATTAGAGCCATCCCAGTATTTTGCTCAGTCTTCAGCCAATGCACCGCCAACAGGGCCCTATCAGCACCATGAGAGTCGTTTCATACCCAATCAAGGCAGCAGTGGACCCCCACTAGTAGGGCCTATCAGGAGGGAGATTCCAGCAGCAGCAGAGACCCCCATATCCCAGGTGTGGGAAGATGCACATGGGGATATGCTACATCGACCTACCTATATGTTATAGTTGCAGATTGAGGGGTCATATTCAGAGGGAGTGTCGTTCATCCCGCCAGGGTGCAGGCAGGGGCACAACACAACCATCTAGTTCTGCAGCTTCTACATCTTCATCACCCCTCCAGCTCGAGGCACTCCAGCACCAGCAGGTAGTGGTGCAGCTAGGGGTGGTGCACAAAGTTCAGGAGGACTCAGCTGTTTCTATGCTATAAGTGGTCGCCAGAGCGTAGATGCTTCTCCATATGTTGTGATAAGTATATTGACTATCCAATCTCATGATGTATATGCTCTTATTGATCCCGGTTCCACCTTGTCCTATGTTACCCCTTATGTTGCTATGGAAATTGGAATAGAACCAGAACAACTTCCTGAGCCATTCTTTGGTTGGCGAGTCTATTGTGGCCGCACGAGTTTATAGGGGTTGTGTTGTCATGGTGCGTGGTCGGGACACCGTGGATTATCACATTGAATTGGGGATTGTTGATTTTGATGTAATTATGGGAATGGATTGGCTTTATTCAGGTTTTGCCAAGCTCGA